>BPLS01003143.1:0-21691 GCA_019656275.1 Rhododendron kiyosumense
AGGAAGCTTGAAACTTACTTTGAGGTCACTCTCTCCTCTCCTCTCCTCCCCTCCCCTCCCCTCCTCCTCCTCCTCCTCCTCCTCTCTCTCTCTCTCTCTCCACACACACAATCACACGTATCATGCTTGACTAATTCGATTCTCTTGCTCATTGTTTCGTTGATTTTCAGATAGCAAGACAAGCCTGTACTTAAACTGCATGGCCCCACATAATGAATACTGCAAAATGACGATGTTGAGAGAACAAAGATGGCGAACATAATAATTATACTACAAAAGTTTGCGGCTGGTTATGAAATAACGTCAAGGATCTCGTAGATCTCACATGTTATCTATAGTTGCACTCATATGCATCTTTTGGTTGGATGAATGTTAGTGCTAATAATGCAACTTCACCATTTCTTTGTTTTTCTTTTCATGGGGGTTTGTTATATATATATTACAAAACAAAACACGAATTAGTGAAAACAAACCAAAAAAGCAATTGTTAGGAATTGAACTTCTTATTCAACTCACAACGCCCTACGGATCTTGAAAACTAGGATCACAGAAATTGCAAGCAGACATAAATAATAGTGCGTAACGAAAAAAAAGAGGAAAGAACACAAGATCTACGTGAAAAACCTCAACGCGAGGAAAAACCACGGGAGCCACACCAGTCCACTATGTAATCGAATCAAGAGTACAAGTCTTCTCGCAATCTCTCTGAGACTTGCGTTTTCTCTCGCCTCTCCCTGTTTTTCTCTAAAAACAAGTTAACCTAATTACACACAAACTGCAGTGTAAAATAGGTCGGATCCCATGTGAAAATTACACCCCAAGTCCTTCAAATATCGTTTTCGCTGCAGTTCGGGATGCTCCTAAAGTCGCACCCCGAATTGCGGCACTTTGTACTGTGGGGGCTCTGCCCCCACACCCCAGGCTAATGTCACTGCTGAAAGTTGTCTGCAACCCTAACAGCAATCCCACTGATGAAGACAAAGATTTACGTGACTTTGACTAAGCATAAGTTTAAATGTACTCAACAAGAGAAGGGTATTACAGGATTCACTACGACGAATAGAGATTAGGATGAGCTGACTATATCCGAAACAATTGTAGCCAAAATTCAAGACAATTTTCAACATATCTCCACCTCCATCGAACCTTACACCATAGACTCATAGAGCAATCTTCTCACTTGCCACTCATCTGAAACCCCCTAGGGAAAAATCAACAACTTCAAACCCCGTTCAAGTCCAAACAAAGCTTAAACTAGATAACCGGAATAGGCTTAGTCATCATACCTACTAGATTATTCATGCACCATTCTAATTTTTTTCCTCAACTTGCTTCTGTGAAATGATATCTCCGAAGGAAGTGGTATCTAATATCAATATGCTTGGTTCGCTCATGATACATAAGATTTTAATCAGATGTATAGCACTCTGACTATCACCAAATACAACTATCACACCTTACTAAAGACCAAACTCACCAAGTATACCTTTTATATAAGCAATTAACCACAATGCCTCCTTCACAACTTCAGTAACAAATATGTATTCTGCCTTAGTAGACAAAAAAGCAATTGTAGTCTGCAAAATAGCTTACCAACTAACCGCACTAAGAAAGAAATTAAGCAAACACATACACTGTCAAGATCTCCTCCTAAGGTGGTCACCAGCGAAATCAAAATCAATAAACCCTTCACTGCCTCTCAATGTGTCTTTTCCAAATTTTCCATATACTGACTAACAATTGGGTTAGCATATGGAAGTTGCAACATGTGCTTTCATGTATATGTTGTCACAAAAAAGTTGATATAATTGATGTCCACTTGTAGCCGAAGAAATAGTCATAAATTTTGTCTTGCATTGCAAAATTGTCACAATCTCGAACCTAGAATTAGTCGAGTCATTGTGACTGGCTGATGAGTCTCATCCAGGCCTCTCTTCAAAAATAAATTTAGAGACAATGACTTGTGCAAAAACATAACTAAATGATTTCAAATTTTTTATTACAAAACCACAATATTCTGAAAAAGAAAATTTTTCAACATTTACACAAAAAGAAACAACAGGCATGTCCCAAGGTAGCAACAACTCCATTTCTATTCTCCATTATATGTGAATTTTTTAAAAAACTAATTACACATTTTTACCATTGAAACAATTCATAACGTAAATGCTTGTATAATCTGAAATAAATAATCTTATGATGTATCATCCAACAACTTAATCTTTCTGTAGGGGAGCGGGTCCTCTTTCTGTATGAAATGATCAAGTCACTGGTCACTAGCGTATGACGTGCACCCGTAACATTTACCATTGAGAGGCATATAACATTTACTACTGAGAGGCATAACATTGGCGTAACATTTTACCAAATAGGCTTAACGTGTGTGGATACCATATGCACCCTAAACTATTGAGAGGCATAACATTTATCATTTAGAGGCGTAAACATTTATCACTTAGAGGCATAACATTTGTCCAACATAGGCGTAAGGTACATAGTTATACGGCTTTCAGATAAAGCTAGAAATCATTTCATGTACACCACAATCTATATTATAAAACCGAATGCTATCTGTTGAAAATTTCTAAACATATAAATGAGGGCAATCTCTACAACCATTAAATCACTTCATATTCAATTTATAGCCATCGGATCATTTCTTTTTTAAAAGATACAGATAATATTCTCCTAATAATTCTATCCCTCTCTATCCTCATTTTTTAGGCAATATATGTCAATGTAAAATAATGTTGTCTTATATGATCAATTATGAAAATATCTCAAAATGGTAACTAATGCAGTTTGTTTTTTTGCTAAGCAAAAAGATTTTATTAATCTTTGAGGAAGAAAACAAAGATTAAACAGATCTTGGGCATGCAGGCAAAAATGCCACCCAAAAACCAACACCACAGAATGTCAAGAAACCAACCGAATCAAAAAACCTAAAACCATGAAAACACCACAAGGGACAAGCCGGCACACCTAAAACACCAAACCCAAAACACCACAAAGAACTACAAGCAAAGACAGCCCAAAATAAAGACCAGAGAGAACAAAACACAGCCTACACCCACACCCGAAAACACACAAGACCAAACCCGAACCACAAATGAAATAACTGATAGACCAAGATTGAACCACAAAAGAAACAACCGACGAACCAAGACCGAAACCCCAGAAAGAAACCAAAGCAACAAAACTGTGCATTTAAAAATCCAAAAAAAGAGAGTCACCTTCCTCGAAATCGTCATCATCCTCTAAATTAACATCAATCTCCAAATCGTCAAGAGCGTTAATTCTTTTTGCTTGAGCAGTCGGGAATGTAACTGACGGAGATTGCAACTATCCCTTAGAGCAATCGGATAGTACAGACAATTTATTTAAATTGAGACTATGACACATTCCGACATGCCTAAGCACGGACATCCGCTAGTATGACAACAAAACAAAACACAACCAAAGTACTATTGTTCTACTACTAGTAAGTGGGCCACGGCCAAGGCCCGTGATTAATTATGAAGCTTGGCCCGTCAATATGGGAGAGTGTCGTGTGCGTAAAAATAAGAGATGGTCATGCTACTTACATCACTGTTAATACTCCTGTAGTAAGTTAGAAACCCATAGTAGAAACCCATAGTAGTCTCTCCATCCCAAATTGCTCGACATTTTTTGACTAATCATGCATTTTGCATGCAAAAGATAATATCTATGAGAATTTGTTTCGAAAATTTTTTTACGCCAATTTTCTCTTCTCAATGAGATCTTATTTGGGTGTAAAAAAAATTGGAAATAAAATCTTCCTAATAAATAATTTTTTGCAATTGCATGGAAAGCGCGCTTACCAAAAAGCTCAAGCATTTGGGGACGCAGAGAGTAAAAACAAGCTTTAAATTAAACTTCAACCAATGTTTCTGAAATTTTAGACCAAGCTTCCGACAAATTTTGATTTTTGGCTTGCGCAGCACCAACCTTTCATATGTCTCTTGCCGGAAGTACTCTTAATGAGTGGGCCCAAACAATTCGATCAGGCCGGGTAGTTCCTAAACCATATGCGAATTCATTATTACGGGTAATTCCAACAAAGGATCGAACTAATGACGTCTACAATAGTTGAATTCTCGAGTATACAGTACTCAAATTCCCAAGTGTAGAGACGCTACAGAATACAGTATATTGGAGCATCCGTTGGCAAAAGAATCAGTACCCTAATTAATATGATCTCTCTGATCAAATAGTTCGAATTGTTAAATCTTTTTGACTTGCTCCTACGTACGGAACCAAGGTCGAAAATATTGAAAAAATCAATAGCACTTACGATGGATTCCTCAAAAAGTTAATGATTAGTTATCAATTTTAGAAATGGAATGAAATATTCGGGACATTGGTTAAAGTTTTATTTCTTGTAAATTTGTATATATGTGTCATGTTGCACACAAAATTGCTTTAATTAATTAAAACGTTAAACTATAGGATTTTGTTATGTTTCTTTTAGGAGATAAAGAAATCATTTCAGGTACACAATACAACAACAATCCACAGCCAAACTTCTACTACTACTACTAGTGAATGGGGGAACGGGCAAGGCCCGTCGTTATTTAAAAATATGGTTTTTTTTTTTTTGGGGTTTGAAAATGCACGAATTCCCGTAGTAGACATTTAAAGTGGAACGGAGGGAGAATTTGTTTGTATGTTTATTTTTGTCGCTCCCTAAAAAGCAAACTGAGCTATAAAGTATCAATTGGACTGAAGTGTACCATTGGTGGAGTTTGGGAGATAAGACTGATCACTGTGTGTGTGAAAAATAGATCGGCCACTAGCGGGGTTCATTTAAAGCTAGATCAAAGAAATCCGTATAGTCTGATACTTTAATTAAGAGTGAGCAAATTCCTACATCCTAGACTTTCACTAGTAACGTACCCCACATGATAGGTGAATCCTATCATGTACCATATATACGTGTTTTTTGATAACTCGGGATGTCAATGCCATCAATTTATGTGCACCACGGCTAATGTATTGAAATTGTGGAGAGCTTGTAGTGATGCAAAGCTACAGGCCAAGTTCACTCAAATTTCTTCTACATATGCCTACTTTTGGCGCAGAAACTGAGATGGAGCCATTACTGATAGTGATGCAGAATCTACGAGTCCGACATTGATCGACGTAAAAAGTGGGTGAACATTACCCGTCCCTTATTTGCTGATCCTAAAAGATGGACGCTACTTTATTTTTACCCATTTTTATGATTTTTAAAGTAAAAACAAAAATAAGACCCAAAGGTTACTTTACATTGGAATCACTATTCAGTTACCGTACGTACTCTGGAATCAAACCATTTTGACAAAGGAAAGACAAGAAACTGCAGAAACAAGAAACTGCAGCCACATGTATTTATATTCTTCCGGAAGCAAAAAACAACCCTGAAACAAAGGAAGCCCAAGAAACATGGGCAACGTGCATCCTTCACTCGTGCATGAATCTAGACTTTGCATCTCCTAATTAACGGCAAAACCGGCTTCATGTGTTGTGTACATGCACATATCCAAGACTGGAAAAATATATTCCAGGAAATTAGCGATATTAATTAGAAAGAAACACCGTTACCTGTTCACAATTTGCATCGCTTTCTTATGGTAGTTCATAAAATTACTCAAATTTGTTGTTTCATGTAGATTCTGCGGCAACCATCGTAAAGAGATTTATGGCGACAAGTGATCCCATCATTGATCATACTAGCATAAAATGGAATGTGAAGCGTCACAAGTTTTTTAAAAAATAACTTAGGTTTCTGGGCCGCATCTTGACTAATTGTTGGAGGACCAATACCATTGGCTGCTAGCGGGGTTCATTTAAAGTCAGATCAAAGAGATTCGTATAGGCTGAGACTTTTAATTAAGAGTGAGCAAATTCCTACTACGCCCTAGGCTTTCACCACCCCACATGATAGGTGAATCCTATCTTGCATCATATGTACGTGTTTTTTGACAACTTGGGATGTCAACACTATCAATTCATGTGCACCACGGTTAATCCTTTAGGAATGAATGCCACTTGCCACTAACAGGGCGCAAAAATTTTAGGTACAGCAAAAGAAAATGAACGAATATGAGATATATATACTTGTTTACGGAGTAGCCGTAAACAAGTATTTTGCAGCAACAACTAAATGCAACCATCCAAAAATGTTCTTAACATCCGAACCATTCAAAAATGTTTTGAACGGCGGAGAGATGGCGGAGACTGGGTGTTGTAAATAACTCTTTACAGAACAGCGGTAGAGAAGTTATTCTCACCAGTGGAACACAGTTGAAGATAGGGGGTGCATGTGTGCTGCACGACAATCAATGAATGTCACAATGGAAACTGGATTAAGTGATTCACAATGGATCGGAACGCCAAAAATTTACTCATTATAATCTCATCTTAAGATTAATCAATCATTTAAATTGTAAATATAAAAGTAAATCAGTCATTGACTTAATCCGGGTCAACTCTTGTTATGGATATCATACCGACCAGTGAAACCGTTCGGGTTGGCATTAACAGGTATATTTAATCTCTCAGTCAAAAGCAAAAGTCACCCCTTCGTTACTCCTTATCAGTTAGTGTCAATGAATGTACATCACATCTGAATTTCTTTACTTTCCATGAGATTTGATTTCAAATTAAGTTAGGCTAAGTTTCGCTAAGATTTTCGGTACTTTTTTTTGTTTTGTTTTTATTTAATTTTTTTTACATTTATTAGTTTTGCACCTAATTTTTGTAGATTATTGAATCAGAAAATTAAAAAATTAGTATGACTTTTACCCAAATATTCTTGAGAGAATATTCAAGATAAAGCCTCCAAAAATCAGTTTTGAGGGCTTTTTCTTGGATATTTTTAAAAATATTTGGGTAAAAGTTATAATTTTTTTTTTTTAACTTTTTTGATTCCTCTCTTTAAGAAGTTGAATCAGTAATCCACCAAATTTAGGCGCAAAATTACAAAGATTTACGTAAATACCTTATTGGATAATTACATGTAGGGCAAATTTTCGTAGTCGTCCCTCTAGTTTTACGACTGTCTCAATTTCGTCAATCTACTTTCAATTATCTCAATTTCATCCCCGTGGTTTGTTTTACGTTTCAAATTGGTAAAATCGTTAACACCATTAATGAAACTAACGGAAAAATATGATTAAAAAATTAAGTGTTCCAATTTTCAATCCGGTTGAACCGATGCAAAAATTTTATTTTTTTGATCATTTTATCCTAGATAGTCGTAATGAATTTTTTACTCTAATGCCTTTCAACGAGCACCAAAAGACTCCTTATTTAATTTCAGAGCACTCTTAGGGTGCTCATTAAAAGGTCTTAGAGCTAAAAATCCATTATGACGACTACGAAAATTTGCCCTTACATATACGCCCACAACGTACGTCGACTACTTTTCTTTTCTAGATTCAACTATCTTTTTTTTTTGGCTCTGTAACATACACTAACTTTCCAGGTCGTACCGCGTCATAGTCCGCGAGCTGACAAATTAGCCGAATCATGGAGGCTTAACAATGTCAGTTAGAGCTGTTAAAAATATAGTAACTCCTACCATATATCATCATATGCTATGCTACGTTGCGGATTTAATGCGCGCTGATGGTGAAAATAAATTAATACAAAAACAGAAGCAAAGCTAACATTGAGCTCTGTGCTTGAATTTCCTTGGTTTCTGATGCACGTACGTATATGATACTCCCTCCATCCCATTTTCATTGTCCTTTTTTGATATTCGTGCAGTTTTCAATCGCTTATATCTTTCAATGTGAATCTCCAAAAATATGCAATATGGATCTTATTTGATAGATTTCAATTTGTTCTATAATACAAAGATGTCAAAATCATGAAAAATATTATAGATTGAAAGATATACGCAAGAGACAAAAAAGTGAAAAAAAAATAATGGACAATGAAAATGGGACAGAGGGAGTATATGGAATGGAGTATATACTTTGATTGATATACTAGGATTTTAAGCCTATCTAATTGCTTGGAACCGAATTCTAGCTCTTAGAAAACAGGAAGCCGTCAAATCATGCCTTCATCAAGGCCACGGACTCATGGAGACCCTGTCTGTATGTTAACCATGCAAAATAAAACTATTAATCCCGAGGGTCGGCCTAATATATATATAGTAAAGTCTACGTACGGCCGGCTTAGGAGCTAGATCTCAGGTCCAAGTTTCCTTGGCATTATCAACTGATCTTGGGAGCTAGCTAGTCCTGTCTATGCTGCTAGGGTTTGGACCCCTAAAATTTGCTTAGGTTTAATTAGGGGCTCCAAATATTGTTATGTTGTATGGTTCTATAATATGTGTATATGTATGAATAAGCACATTAATTACTACTTATTACTAGTAAGCCCATGAAAAAACAAAACCAATATGCTATTCATTGAAATGGAGATCGCGAGAAAGATTGATCATGCTAGCATAATTGCTACTTGCGTTGCTGAAAATGTGAAAATGGTGATAGTTGTGTGATACTTGTAAGTACTTTTAAATTGAAAATATTTATCACTCTAATTAAAAAGTTCATTAGGATCCTAACATTAGAATTCACTTTGAGCTCCAAAATATCTGGGACAGCCCTAGAGGCCATTCCAAATGAGACTTTGTCTCGATTTTACTTATCAAAGTTAACGAAATCTAGCCTACTTTGACGGTATGGGAGTCAATATATTATTATTTTGTTAAGTTAAGGTGACGACGACTTTTTAAAATCAGAGGAAAGGTCGATGTTTGTCAGAAACTCATAGGAGGTTAATTAATTTAATGTGATTTATCCTAATTCTATATATTCTGATCGATCAAATAGACAAAAGAGAATAAATTAAGTACTAGCTAAAGTGGAGCTTTAGATTGACCTAATTTGATGACTAACTTCCACACTGATCAATGCATGAACTTCATAAGATAGGGAAGGTGATGCAAAACACGTGGATGCTTAATTTTATGATCAGTTGGACTGTGCCAAGTCTCGGAAGCCCAAACGATATTTAGTTTCCAATTACCGATTTGGAAAAATTCTGACAAGCTTGGAATAGGTCCAAATTTGATGGACTGACTTATTTTCGCGTTCCGATCAATACTCACAACCCTAACTTCGTGACTGGTGGTGTTTTTCTGCCTAATCCCTTTGTTGAGGCCTTCAATTTACTTTTTTTGCCATCTTAGACCATAATTCCTTATTAGTTGATTTTTTGGGGGAAAGTCTTGTTTTCCTTTCCCGTTTTCAATTTTAGAAAAACTCCAAATTTTGGGACTTTTTATTTTCCGGCTTTTTTTTAGGGTTTTGGGCCTATATAAGGGTTGTAACCTAATGTTTTTGTAGTTTTTTATCAATAATATTTAGACTTTGTCCCTTTTTCTCGTGGACTCGAGCTTATCATTCGTTTGATTAGTACGCAACTAATCTTTCTTGTTAATTCTGTTGCGTCGGAAGGTGGGGGAAAGTTTTGTGATGGAAGATGGGTACATACCTCGCTAGCTACATATTCTCTCCGTCTTAATTTAAGTGTTCCTAGAAAATCGTGCTATTTAAGAATTCAAAATTTTTGCTCTAAACTTCCAAAATTAACCTTAAAAACTGTGAAGTTGATTTTATGTATTGAAATCGCTTATACTTTTAATATGGATCTTATTTGATAGATTTCAATTAATTTTACTATACAAAGTTTTCAAAATCATAAAAAATATTATAAATTGAAAGATATTTTCAATCTAAAAATGAAACGAATATAAAAAGTTGTCAAATCAATTAGGAAGGAAATGTTACTTTTTAGGGGTAAAATTGAAAGTTTGGCATACTTTGATGGTTATTTTTAGAAAGTTTGGGACGGAGGTAGCAACAAGTTAACCCCATCAAAGTTTTGTTTTTTGTTTGATATCTCAAGTATACTCGCATCTCGACTAATTCTAGAAAAACAAATTCATTAATTGTCCACTAGTGGGAGAGTCCCAATTAAATTTAGAGTAAAGTTCCGTACGTATGAACTGCCTTAGAGTTGAAGGAGTTGATAGTATCTCAAAGATTTTTACGTTAAAGAAATTAGTAGTATTATATTTAACGAACTTTCTTTCTTTAATGCTGAGGGTTACTAATAAATAGAAGCAAAGCTCACATGGGGCCCTGTACGTTTTGTCCTTTGCGTCTTTGCTTGTGAAGTGTTCTTCATTTCCTTGGTCGGCCTGCACATGGATTACGTAACATATTATGATTTTATAGGAGTAGCATATATTCTATCTAGACTAATTAATTGATTAATTTAAAATAAGATGCAGACCAGATTCTTCCACTTTCAAAAGAGAGAAGCCCGCAAGCGGTTGGCTGCTTCAGTGGTGAGGCCTTATGCCTCTATACATTTAGGCAGAGCTCGATTTCTATAATAAGTCTCATTTTTCTCGTTCAAGTCCCCTAAAATAGTATAAATTAGATTAAACGAATGATAAAAAACAAATAAAAAGGTTCGATGCATGATTGATTGGACGACAAAAAAGTTCGATGCATAGGATCTTTATTTTTTTCGATCGGCGAAGATCAATATTGTAAGAATAATTAGGTTCAATGTTTTGAAAATCAGACCAGACCGGCCGGCAAACAACCGGTTGGACTGCGGTTGACTGGTGACCCGTCCACACTTTTCCGGTTCACTTACCCATCCGATTTTTAAAACATTGGTTAGATTAACACTTTTGAAAAATTAAGGACTCCTGACCTCTTTTCTCCTACCATTTAAGTGCACCTTTCATTTCGTTGGTCCAAAAGTCTTCTATGCTCGTTGCACTATATCTTCGTCTTTCAATTGTACAAATGATAATCATAAACGAAATACAAGACTACAATATTTACGTGGTTTGGTTCGACACATAAATTGTGTCTACGTGCAATCCACTGGGGAAGGTAATTAAAGAACAATTCACTTTAATTAATAAGGATTACAAGCTTTCTGATCTCCTCTCTCAACTGTATGTCTATATATGTTTTCTCTTATTTCTATTGGAACATTTTCAAAATATTTAATAAATATTAAATGTTGTTATTGATGAACGGTTTTACTCTAAAATGTAGGTCTATTCAAGTTAACGTAATCTTGACAGGAACAAACCAAAATGCGTGGCAATTAGGGTCAAATGGCTATTATGGATAGTCATATCTATTACTCCTACCTTTAATCAAAGAGGTGTGATCTTTGACTAACGATCACAATGGTTTGAATGTGAAGGTGCCTGTGTCACGTTCTCGATTTTCAACATAAATAAATAATCCATTTAATTAAATGATCCTCGTATAGTATAGATAATATCCAAAAGAGAGAGTTCCAAATAATTATTTACAAACCAAGTTCCCAAGTTTAAAGATTTAGAACATTGGCACTACGGCCCAAACTCCATAACTAGTTAAAGAGAATAAATTTAAAGGTTACAAAATATTTGAAGTTAAAAGAGTTCAAACAAATTTACAATTTTATCCCTTCAAGAGATCACGCAAAAGATGATTGAACCACTTCCCAATGACGGCTTTCAAAAGACATGAAATCAAGTTCGCATACCATACACTCCACATCAAATCCTTGCGATGTACTTGAAAATGATAGGTTGAGCTATACTAACCCAGTAAAGAATTCTATACTCAAGCTATATGTAAATGTGATGAATCATGCAATGAGAATGAATGATTTCTACTAAACGAACAAGAGATACAGAGGGGCATCATAATGAACCGACGGACCACCAACCATGACTACGGAATTCTATACGTTATAAGGTATCTCTAACCATTCGTACATCAAACTAAGGGCAACATTAAACACACATCCATTTAGATAACCCACGACAGTTTCTCAAACCATTTTAAATCTCCTCGAATGATTGCCACTATTTACTTTCCCATCCCTTATCATTTACCATCAAACGTCTTTTCATAAAAGTAAAAATGCATTCCTTTTTTATTTCCAAAATGATTTTGAGAAATACTCTCAACCTCTACGAGTCGAGCTCCGTTGATTCATTTGAATACCGAAATCCATTGATTTGTACCCAAATACCGAAACCGTTGATTCGCTCAAGAATACCGGAGGATTTTTCATAAAAATCCTTTTTTCAAAATCAAGTTCCTTTCTTTTCAAAAACTTTGATGAAATCAATTGTTGTTTCCCCTTTTCAACAATTACAATCTCAAGCAATACACGGCCCAAGCAATAACATGAACTTCAATAATTAGTCACAACTTCCTTCATCATGCGAGACATTCAACTGTATAACCACACCTTGCGTTACAGTGAATTCTCTCCACTTGGGTTTCCGGATTATCACACCTTGCGTTGTAGGACCCTCAATTCAAAATTTACAACCCACACAAACACATAAGTATTAACAATCCGAATACAAGATGACAACACTTCCCAAGGTCACAGTCTTTCATTCATCATCATTCAATGTATTATAAACTTACTAACATGTCCTTTTGTACATTATTAAATATCTTAGGTTCACGTTCTCCCTCAAAGTTTATCACAACGCCCTCTGTCACGTACCGAACCCAAAAATGACACCACAACACAACACCCACTAGGTACTAAACGAGAATCTTATAAAATGAGCACCAAAGAACGTTTGAAAGATCAACAAGGCAAATAACGAGAATGCGGATTACTTTATTCTCGTTCGGACTATTTGACAGGCCCTCATCAACCAACCATGCACCCTATAATATACTTTATGGCCTACGATATTTAATAACGATTCTATAATCCATTTCTCAATTCGCTAATCATCACGTTATGTTATAGTACTTAACAAGTCTATATCGATCAATGAGACATGCCACAACATCCACTTCAATCAACTAAAAGCGTAAATAATGTTCGAGTACCTTAATCATTTAATTTTACACTTTTCTAAGCTACGATGAGAGCCCAAAGAGATCGATTGGTCACTGAATCTTTCAAGATACGAACAATCAAGTTTGGAAGTGATTTGAAGCTATTCAAAAGATGTTTGAAGTATTCGGAGTTAAAACGAGCACGAGAAGAAACAAATGAATCAGATCTGTCCGGAGCAGAACGGCGTATTGATACCCCTGATGGAGGTATTGATACCTGGCCAGAATTTGGTCTAGAGGAGAGTGGGGTATCGATACCCCTTTTGAGGGTATCAATATCACAGAGTTTTTCTGCAATTTTTTTAGCTTTTTGACGACGAAACCTCAACAACAAACAACGAATCAAGGCACGATCAAGACACATAATCAACCCATAAACACATAGAGAGGGTAAGAAATCCCTACCTTGAAGTCAAGGTCAAGACCCACGTGACTCAAGCAAGCCCTAGCTCCATGGACTTCAAAACCAAGCGAAATACACCTCCTCCGAACTTGAACGAACACAATCCGAGGCCTAGAACACTTGAGGAAGTCAATTTGATGGAGGATCTTGGTGGGTTTTGAGTTTGGAAGTGGAGGAGTGGAGAGAGAGAGCCGAAGGAGAGGGAGAGAGTCGGCTAGAGAGAGAGAGAGAGAGAGTTATGGGAGACTTTGATCTTCTACAATACACACACCCCTTTTATACTAGCACCCAAATCAATTACACTTACACTCCCTCAAATAACAATCTTATAGTTTAAGCCCCAAATCAAATAAACTCACACTTTTCCTCATTTATCCATTACTAAAGCATTAATAAAACCTTTAATCATTTTCTAAAAATTACGGGTCTCTACAGCCTGTGACTGTCGTTGGTAGATAGAATAAAAGATTTGTTCTTTCTCTATAAACTTATTATCTCCTACATTTATTCTTGATGGGCTCGCAAAATCCGAAGCTCTTTAGGTCTCTCTTCGTTAGTGCATAGCGCAGTTAAACAACAGTCCTTAAGACCGAGCTTCATTAGATATTGGAGACGGATTTGCAGTTACCCGGTGGCCGGTGCACACCAGATTCTCTCGAATTGATGGAGGCAAATATCGTCGTAAAGACAATGACAATGTAACGCGTCTTGAAACATCTCTACACTCCACTCCGTATTCATCCTCTTCCATTGATTTCGACGACTTGCACGAATGATTTCTCTCCCCAAAACACAAGAGTAGAAAATAAGTACAATTTAAAGAGTTATTGTGTGTCCGGGCGGGCTTAACCACCATTGTCTTAAAAAAAATAAACTAAGAATCGCATTGTTAGCATTAGAGCGTCCGCATCAGGCTCTTCAGATTTTGGAACAAATTACACCTTAAAAACTCACTTTATTACTTTAGCTACTCATTTTTAAAATATCTATTGCATCAGACTCACTATAAGGATCAGACTCACTATATGAAAGCTATCTCATTTAAAATAGGGCAAATTTTCATAGTCGTCTCTTTAATTTTACGGTTGTCTCAATTTCGTCCCTCTAGTTTCAATTGTCTTAATTTCGTCCCTGTAGTTTGTTTTATGTTCCAAATTGGGAAAATCGTTAACACCGTTAATGAAACTAACGGAAATATGATTAAAAAATTAAGTGCTCCAATTTTCAATCCGGTTGAACCAGTGAGAAAATCTTATTTTTCTGATCATTTTATCTTAAATGGTCATAATGAATTTTTTGCTCTAAGACCTTTCAATGAGCATCCTAAGAGAGCCCTGAAACTAAATAACAAGTCTTCGGGTACTCGTTGAAAGGCCTTAGAACCAAAAATTCATTACGACCATCTAGGATAAAATCACTACAACAAAATTCGGTTCTGGCGACGCACAATAGTATGTCGGCAAATGCTTATTTGCGTTGGCAAAGGGTTTTGGCAACGCAAGTCCTTGCGTCGGCACGCCGTCGCCGTTGCTATGTCGGCAATAGTATTTGCCGACGCAAACACCTCTATCGTCAAAAAGCAATAGATTTGGCGACACGCTTTGCGTCGGCGAAAGCATGGTTAATGTGGCAAACGTATTACACCTTTGCCGACGTGTTTTGCGTCACCAAAAGGTAGCCTATCGGCGACACCAATTGTTGCGTCGCCGAAAGGTCATTTGATGAAAAATACAATTTTCTTGCACCTCCTAGGTTTCGAACCCAGGACATCCAACTACAAAAACCTTTACACACAAGGCTCTGACCAACTGCACTAGACACACTTTTCGTTATATATTTGGAATATCTAATATATATAATATATATTTAACATTAAAATATCAATTAAAGTTGAATCAAACATGATTTTGAACCTTTAAATTAGGGGTGTGCACGGGTCGGCACGGGTCGGGTATGGCCCCCAACCTGACCCGACCACGTCGGGTACGAAAAATACAAGCCCGCAACCAAACCGACTGATGCTATAGACCCATTTGGGAGCCCGATTTTTTTCGTCGGATCGGGTTGGTCGGGTCGGGTCTGACCCCCGCGGGTAAAAAATGCACAGACCTGAAATCCAAACCGAAACTCATTTTTTAACAGAACCCAACCTATACCCGACCGAAGCCTATGTTCGGAGCCGCTCGAGACCCTTTGGGTCGGATCGGGTTGGTCGGGTTGCGGACTTTTTTGCATGTTCGGAGCCGCTCAAGACCCTTTGGGTCGGGTCGGGTTGGTCGGGTTGTGGATTTTTTGCACGCCACCACTTTAAACATTAAAATTAGCAATTTTGATAAACATGAAAATTGTAACCCTTCATTATTGTTCGAACCCAATTTGAATTACCCCCAATTAGAGTTAATTTATTTAGTATTTCGGGCATAACTTTTAACCCATAATTGTGATTGAAGTAATTCAAATTGGGTTTGAATAATAACACAAAGGGTTAACAACTTTCATGCTTATCAAAATTCAAATAGGGTGAAATAATTTAAGTATTTTGGACCAAAAAAAAGACTAGGTCTTCTCGAAATGACGTCGTTTTATATTATTATATTTTAATAATTTTCTTTTTGCGATTGTTAATTTCTTCTACTCTCCGTCCTAATTTAAATGTCTACTACTGATTTTCGTTCATTTTCAAACCCAAAAAAAAAAATTTTTGATATATTATTTTTTTACACCAAATTAAAGTGAAAATGCACAAAAATTCGTAGGGGACATTTGAATTGGGATGAAGGGAGTAGATACTTATATATCTATGTATTAATTTTACAGGTTCAATAGATTTTTTTTTAATTTCTCGTCATTACATACTTGATATCAGACGTAAAATATCATTCTAATAGAGAATCTATGTCCCGATGAAGGGGATTTCAAAATCGAATAGACCCAAAAATTTATAAGAATGATTAGCACAAGACCTTTGTTCAGAAATAAATAAATTTAATGTATACCTTTTAAATGTAGTGGTCTGCTATTTTTTTAAATGATCGATCTAAACCTTTAGCATTTAATGTCTTATCAATTATTTCTTTCTCACCAAAATTGATGATAATCAGATGTTGGCAACCATATGATCATAACACATTCGGTGGTTCCTGAGGCATTAAAGTCCTATAGTGTACAACTTGAGAGCCGCTTGAACTATTTTTTTAAAATTGGAATTGTCTATCTTATAAATAAGAAAGATTAAACCATTTATGCTAAGAATGAAGTAAATTCTTATCATTACATACTTGATTGGATGTAAAATTTCATTCTAATAATAAATCTGCATCCCGATGAAGGGGTTTTCAAAATCCGATAGACCTAAAAATTTACGAGAATGATTAAAACAGTACTAACCACAACAAAATGAACGGTATCGATCGTCGTGATTATGCTGCGGTCATCTGGCTACTGTACATTATACTATAGCATAAGACATTGATTTAGAAACAAGTAAATTGAATGTATAGATTCTAATGGCATGTAGTTGCTGGCTCATTTTTTTGAATGGTCAATTTAAACCGTTAGGATTTAACATCTTATCAATTATATCATCCTCGCCAAAATTGGTGATAATTTAATCTCAGCAACTACATGATCATAACATATTCGATAGTTCCAGAGACATTAAAATCCTATAGTGCACAATTAGAGGGCCACTTGAGCTATTTTTTAAAATTAGAACTGTCTATCTTTTACATAAGAGGGACTAAATCATTCCTGCCAAAAATAAAGTAAATCTCTTATTGTTACATATTTGATCGAATGTGATATATCATTCTAATAATGAATTTTCGTACAGATGAAAATTTTCGTACCCAATAGCGACACGCTTCACGTCGCCAATTGCTTACGAACGTAAATTTGCCTTTTGGCAACGCGATTTGCGTCGCCGAATGTGAAGACTATTGGCGACATCAAAGTGATGTCGCCAATACATACCCAACGGCGACGCACCTCGCGTCGCCGAATGTGAAGACTTTTGGAGACATCAAAATGTGTCGCCAATACATATTCAACGGCGACGCATTTTTGTTGTGTCGCCAATCCTTGTCGCTGAATGTGAAAATTATTGGCGACATCAAAGTTTGTCGCCAATACATACCCAACGGCGACGTATTTTTGGGCGTGTCGCCAAAAGTCAGATTTGTTGTAGTGAATGATCAAAAAAATAAGATCTTCACACCGGTTCAACCAGATTAAAAAGGTTAACCTTGTAAGTGGTGACTCGTCCAATTGTACATTAAGGTTCAACAATTTTTCTATTTATCTAATGTGGGACTCAAAACCTTTACACATATTCCTAACAATCTCTCCCTCATGTTTGAACCATGAATTGGGCCTTAGCTCCTCTTCGATCTGATCCACTTGACTCCCCCTTAATCCTTGATCTATTACCATTTCTCCAGCACCATGTCTGAACCAGGCTTATTCACCGCACCCACTCCATCGAGAGCCACCTTGCTGCTAGCCACCTGCATTAGGAATTCCCCTGCTCCATCGAGAGTTACAATGGATTTTCCCGCTCCTTCAAGAGTCTTTGTGCAAGCCCTCGGCCAATGCTTCCAAGAGAGTCTGCCCATATAGATCGTCGGCCATCAGCTCTGATACCACCTGTTGGAAGTCTGATCCGCCTGAGGTCTCCATGCATGTGCGCGTAGGCCCAATCTGTTGGGGAGTGCTAAGCCTTGTAAGTGGTGAGTCATTTAATTGTATATTAAAGTCAAAATTTTTTTTCTATTATCTGATGTGGGACTCAATCTTTCACACATATTCCTAGCACCGTCTTATTTGAATTCTTTCAACATCGCTTCATACTTTTATACTTTTCCGATTCGTCTCACAATTAATCTCAAAAATTATGATGAAAAGCTAAACAAAAAATTACAAAAAGTAATTAAAAAACATCAAAATAATTAAGTTTCAGAGTTATAAGTTAAAAAGGACGCAGAGATATCCAACTATAAAAAAGAATTGAGTTAAATGTTGGCAAGCACATGAGTTCAATGTACGTATATACGTTTGTATGCCTTGAAGTGGAAGCAAGGATCACTTCTTGCTGAGACACTGCGGTATAGGTTGAGACAAAATGGTTTCATCTATTCTTGTTTTTGTTTATTTGTTTTTTTTTTAAACTGATTGTTTCACCTTTTTGTTTCCTTATCCGGAGTTTCATCATCCATTAAAGATATGAACAACATGACAATGATCCTAGGCCTAGGAAGGAGGAGGTATGAGATCTTCTCCTTTTGCTAATTGTTCTTTTTGAACTATTGGCTGTGGAAATTAACGAGAGGGATATGCACGTACAATACAAACGCACTACCAAAAATTTAAATAGTTCACAAAAGAAAAAAAGAATTAAAACTCGGTGAACATTTTCTTAAATTTTCTGGTCCTATTTTTGTACTTTTTTAAATTTCTCTTAAAATACCCCTTTGATTGAGAACAAATTGACACAAAATTAATTAACACAAGTCAGATAAAACGAAAATTGTAGAGATTGTAATTCAATAATGGAGATATTAGTTCTTTTTGACTTTTGTTTTCATATCTTTTGAACTTTTGGATCTTCAGTGTCTATTATTTTTGAAAAGTCTAAAAAGCAATATAACCAAAAGCTATGTTTTTTTTCCTAAGCACAAACTGCGTTCTCTTGGACTTAATTTAAATTACTTAACTTAAATCTAAAAGTTGTTCTCATTTGAATTGTTTTTGCATTTGTTAGTTTTGCGCCAAAATTTTGTGGATTATTGATTCGTCTCGACAAGAGGAATCAGAAAAGTAAATCTTTTTATACTTTTACCCAAATATGTTGACAAATAACCACTTTTTAATTAGCAAAAACATGACATTTTGAAGCTAAAAAATGGTTATTTATCAAAATACTAAGGTAAAAGTAAAAAAAAAAATTATTTTTTCTATTCCTCTTGTCAAGACGAATTAATAACTCAAAAAAGTTTGGAGCAAAACTAACAAATGAAAAAAATAATTCAAATAAAGACAAAAAATTTAGATTTAATTTAAGGTCAAAGAATGCAGCCAATTCACATTAAATGTTTCTTGTACGTTAATTTGTCTTCTCTTAACTTTTTTGACTCATGCATTATGCGTACTACTAGTATATGTTAACCGAAAGTTGAAACGTACGTACAAATTCGCCAACGTTGAAAACAATTTGAAGTCAATGGGCTTATATCCCAATTACACTTCCTCACTTCTTTACGTTGAAAACAATTTGAAGTCAATGGGCTTATATTCCAATTACACTTCCTCACTTCTTTCACATAAAAGGTGAGGGTTCGATTCTCGCTGAAGTGCGAGTGCATAGTGTGGTTGTTGATGCCCTTTGGATTTATACATCCGTATGCCGCTTAGCGGTACCTCTCCTCACCCCCTTAAGACTAGGCTAGACATACATCGAGTGAAAAAAAATAAAATAAAAATCAATTTGACGAAGATAAATTAATTACTTTTGTCTGAACTCGATCGATCCGTTATGCTTTAATTAAGCAATTACTTATTTCAGTGCATGCTTTATTTTGTTGATTAAGCTAAAGACTAATTCCGAAGTTCGGCTCTCCTCCCAAGTCGATCCCAAGCAACCACATACATGATACATACAGGCATGGACCTGGAGCGCAGCATCTCCTGCCGAGCGGTGCTGAGCATCCCATCCGGACGTTCATCTCGACACAGACAACTCAAATTGAATCTGAGCGCATGCTAATCTAAGCCGTTGATTGCTTGGCAATGATCCGAACCGTCCATTGCAAAGATGGACAGCCAGATGGGGTGCTCGTCACTGCTGCCAAGCACCAAATCCTACAGGCATGGCTCCTTCTATTTCGAAACCTCCTCCGGATCAATAATGCAAATCGAAGCAATTGGATGTTTGACTCGGCCGTATAGTTTCCTTTATTTGCATTTTTTGATGTAAAAATAAATTGGTTTCCTTTATCCCTTTGGGGGGTGGTGAGCTAAATTTACCCTTGGTTTGAAAAAATTGTGATTTTGACACTCTAAAAATTGATGGAGGGGTTCTAAAACTGAAATGTATTGATACACATAACGACGTCATTTTGAAGCCCCTCCATCAATTTTTGGAGTGCTAAAATCAATTCCCTTTCGAAAATGCAATGTGCTCATTTGTCATTTTTCAAGTTAACTATTACCACGTTGTAACTTTTTCCACCCTCACGTTCGGTAATATAATTTTTCCCATTATTGACAAGGTAGATTGTGGGTCTCACTTTATTGACTAGTGATCAAAGCTTCACATATTTTGTTTCAAGGGGTTTAAAACGGCCGAGTAAGGTTTTCTAAGATTTTTATTTTTTAACTTGATTTTATAAGGTTAAAAATGAAAATTTCCAAACTTGCATGTACTACCATTTTTGGTGCGTAGATTGTGTTAATAGAAAGTTCATATGCAAAGATTGTTGAGCACAGATCCAGACACAAATATATCTAACTCATCTGACAGATTTACACACAAAAATCTGTGCTTCAGTTAACATATAAATGTAAACAATATGCGCGTGGGTCATTTCTTATTTTCGGAGATCTATGTGCATTAACGATTCTAAACACATCTGCAATCACTATCAAAATATGTGCACATATTTTAATTTAAAAATCAGTGTTGTTACTCACATAACAACTGTGCACAGATTGCGGTGTGGGACTCACTATGGGTTCCACACAAACGATCCAAGCCGTTCATTGAATTAAAACATTTTTTCTAATCTCCTTGCAAAAAATCAGCTTAATCTCATATTTACAAGTGCTTGATTCAATCATTTGCCTTGTTCTCTTTCAAATTCAAAAGAATTTTTCAAAAAATCCCCCTAGATTCCACCTAGATTCCCCCTACTTCCAACATTTCTCTCTCTATCTCTCTCCACTTATTACCCCTACAATTTTTCAAAAATTTTTTCAAAAACCAAACCAAACAAGGCATTAATTTTTCATTTCTGATTTCAGGATAATGAAAAGTTAGATGATTGAATCGAGCACCTATATATCGGATTGAGCATATATTTTCACGTAGGCCATTGAAAAAATATTTTACATTGAATCATTTATGTGGAACTCGTAGTGGGCCCCACACCATAATCTGAGTGTGCACAATTGCTGTGTGCGTATCATTTTTTTTTTTAAATGGAGTGTTAACCTAACTAATTCAGTAGTCTAATCATCTTCCACTAGAGTCTAGAGTAGTAAGACATTAATTTCGTGAATTATGACCCATCATCATACTTATGGAAACTCAAAGTACATGTCAATTTCGGCCTAGTATTCTATTCCATTTGTACTTTTTAATTCCCAAACCTATCATTCA
>BPLS01003241.1:0-12468 GCA_019656275.1 Rhododendron kiyosumense
GTTCTGGGAACCTCTAAACCCCCCCCCCCCCAGTTCCTGATTGAAATTTGATAATCCGAGCCGCTCAATGTAATCAGAACGTGATTTTAAGGGTACTCGCGAGAAATTAGCGGAAAAAAAAAGACCGGGAAGGGCTTCATCTGAACAATTTTTTATTGAACTTTATTAAACGATTCAATAAAAAACTGCTCAAATCAAGTCCTTTCTGGTTATTTTTCCAATTCTCGCAGCCACTCTTAAAATCACGTTCTGAACATATTGAGTGTCTCGAATCATCAAAATTTGATCGGAAACTGAGATTAAGATTTGAGGGTTTTTTTTAGGATCTCCGGAACTACCCCATGTGTGTGTGTATGTATATATATATATATGTATGTATATATATAGAGTAAGCTTCTAATGCGGATCTCCGCATCCAAGCAAAGTGCGGACCTCCCCTTTTCCGATCGAATTTTGATGATCCAAGCTGCTCAATGTGTTCAGAACGTGATTTTAAGGGTACCCTTGAGAAATCAACAAAAAAAAAAGACCGGGAAGGGCTTCATCTGAGCAGTTTTTGTTTATTTTTTATTGAACAGTTCAATTAAAAACTAATCAAGCCCTTCCCGGTCATTTTTTTTGCCGATTTCTCGCATATACCCTTAAAATCACGTTCTGAACACATTAAACGGCTCAGATCATAAAAATTCAATCGGAAATGGGGAGAAATGGGGTGGTCCGCACTTTGCTTGGATGCAGAGGTCCGCATTAGAAGCTTACTCTATATATATATATATATTCAGTTTGATCTAATTATTAGTCTGCAAAAAGCTAAACATTGCTCAACAAGCATATTTGATTAGCTCTTTGTAAAAAGCTAATCAAATACGCTTGTTGAGCAATGTTTTATACAATATACCAAAGAACATAATGATACTGATGAATGGAAAAATATTTTCCGTATATTGGGCCCTTCAAGTCAAAACCCTAGCTCAGCCCCTCAAGTAAATGTAAGTTTCTATCATCAATTCGGCAAGTTCCTATCCAATTCAAAACTTACAACCACATGCTCCTTTAGTTCGGGCATCAATGTTTGCACCACGCTCAAGCAAAACATCCATAACTTTGAGGTGGCCACCTTCTGCAGCAAGATGAAGAGGGGTCACCCCTTGAGATTTGTGGCTCCAAGCAGCCACGTTCACATCCATTCCTTCATCCAGAAGACGCTTCACCTGCAAACAGATGGATAAATCAATTAGAATACATGAATCATAGCTACACAAAGAAGGCGTGTTAGAAGCTACATGGCTGTGGTAGGAACTTAGTATATTATACTAGTCTTTGAAGAGTAAGAGAACAAGGGACTGTGTAAGATATATCGGTGTTATAAATAGTGGTCATAGTACAATAAAGTATTTATTGAAGTATTGTTAGGGGAATTAATGGTTGAATGTCATGGTTGCGCTGTTAGGAAGCAATTGGGTGGAGCTATAGTGCAACGTAATTCAAAATAAATAAGCCTGGACAGGGGTATTGGTGTTGAAGAATGTGGGACATCTAGTGAGGGAGCCACAGAGAGTAGAGTGAGAATGATTGCAGTGGAATAAGTCTACATATGCACGACCTTGTTTTGACAAGTACAAAGAGCAAATATAAGAGGAGAGACTTGTGTGGCTTTGATCGAAGAATCACGCACTTTACATGGTAGCCAATCGTTGTGGAGTTTCAACAGTGTTACTCGTGGCGGTGGAATCTATATGTCTAACATTCACGGTACTGAATTGAGGTAACCAGTCATATCCAATTCATCCTTCAATAAATCTTTGTGCAAAGAGTAATCTTTCATTATCTTCCATTTGCACTCATTTGAATACGCTTGTGCTCAGTGTTGAACTTGGAATTTTCCGCAAAACATCATATAGAGGTATTTGGTTAGCTGCAATGGATTACAAACACACCTGGTTCACATATATAATATATTTGTACAGAATTATAATTTGTACAGGGCCATAACTAATTTTACTAGGACCGAGTGGTGCATATGTTTTAGTACCAAGTACGAAGACTTGATTGCCTTGTTAATGATTGTTTTGAATTGATTCCATTTGCATTGTATCTTCGCTTATTTACCATGTTTTCATTGGAGCAAATATATCTTTGCCATACTATACTCTCCTGGACTTAAACTATTTCTCAAGTGCAGAGCTAGTCTAGTGGAGACCATAATGGATTGAAGGACTAAATTCTCTTTAGCTATATTTACAAATTTTGACGCCATTCTTACGTTTTGAACATAATTGTTAATTCTGAATGATTCATGCCCACCAATTTGTCATATCGGTACAAATATTTTAGAGACTTGTTTTATTTTGAGGATTTAGTGGTCACACTCGTGAAAGAAATGGATTCAATTATAATACTCTCGCATTGGAAAATTTTAAGTCATTAAAAAACCTAAACAGGTCAGTTCACTTGATTTCTCAGCATTACGTAGTCCAACATGATTCTAGTCAGTTTGTACGTCAGTTAACTGGTCCCTATCACTGCAATGTAATCGTGAATCGAATCAAGAATCGAAATGGTCCTTTTGCGACTCGTGAATCGCTCAGATTCAGTTAGGATTCCTATAATGCATGGAAACATATGTTTATTGGTTTGGGTAACAAAAATATATACCATAATGAAAGTTTTAGACCGAAATCAATAAAAAGCTTCTTCTAAATGATGATAATGTAGAGTACTAGGTAAACTGCTTCTATGGCAACATCCAAGAGATGAGGATTTGTGAATCCTACTTATGGTCCCTTTTGTGGAAAAAGATTTAAAAGTATAAAAACAAACCCTTAGAAGGTCTATCGGGTGGTTGTATCCCATCTATCTTTGTCATTCTCTATCCTCTCTCATAATAAATCTTCCTTAGTTATTACTTATAATACTACATAAGGGGAATTGAGAAACATAGACAAAAGATGGCATACAACAATAGAAAAGACCTTACAAGAATAGTTTCGACCGTTTTCCAACTACAAAAAAGCAAAAAATGAGAAAATGAATTTCGAAAATTTAAAGTGAACTGAACGATTCACTGATTCACCGATTCGGATCACCAATTCACCGATTCACTTACGATTTGCAGCTTACCCACCGAATTGTATCAAATCAAAAAATACGAATCGTGAATCGTACAATTCTAACTATACCTATCAGATCATGCAGTTTGCAATTAACTTTTCAGAAACAAAATTGTACAATGATGTTCTAATGCAATGCATCATACAAACAAACAAACAAATATACAAGGTCTATAGAAACTAAAGAATCTCCAACCAAAACATAAGTCCCAGCTCTATGAAGTCTACAGAAACTAATGACACCTAAAGAGGCTGAGCCTATGCAACCAAGCCGAGCCGAGTTTTGGAGTGTCAAGCTCGGCTAGTTTGCTAAACGAGCCTAAAACTTGACCTCAAGCTTGGCTCGATCACTAAACGAGTCGAGCCGAGCCCAAACGAGCTAAGCCTTGGGCTATTTGCAAGCAGCTTGGTTTGTTTGCAGCCCTGAGTCACCATACCCACTTAATTCCGAATTGTGTTGGTTAAATAAAATTAACGCACTCAATGATACAAAATCCAATTCAACTCTTGATGGGTAGCGGGAACAAGATTTTTCGTTTTCTTTCTTCAGCAAATCTATAATGCAAGGGGAAGAGGAAAGGACAACAAATAAGAGCCAGATTTCAGACACGTGAGAGATGCAATAACATATTTTCCAAAAAGCGCGATAAGTGATAATTCCATATTCTAGATAGAAACAGTGACATCAAAAGCCAATTACAAGGGAATATGTGGTTTGCTACTCTCACATACACAAGGAATCGGGCCATTACCCACTATCAACTAATTGTCACAATGGATCAAGATAGCATCAGCCATTCCGGGTAATTCAACAACTACCTGTATCGCTATAAAACTACCAAGTTTTGAATTGATTATTAAGAAATACAGCACCAAAGACTACGTAGGAACTAGATAATTCATGGACACAAATTTCAGACATTTGGACGCGGGAGCTAATTACGAATATCATAAACAGTAGTTGAAACAGAAGCAAGAAAACGTACCTCCCTAACATCACCTCTTCGGGCACCAACGTGAAGTAAAGTCCAACCTCGATCGTCCCTATCCCCCACAGACCTACGCAAGCTCTGGGTCCTTCGAATCGAACCCAATTTGGCTTCTGGCATACTTGTTGGTGGGGATTATTAAAATAACCAGGAAACTACTTGTGTATAGTTCAACGAAGCTCCAACTTCAAGTTAAGAAACAAGAGATATTTCTCGTTAAATCGCTACGACACAAACCCTTCTTCTTTTTTTTGGCGTACTAACACCCAGAAAACTACCTACAGGTCCTGGGAAGCTTCGAATTCAAATAAAAACTCAACTTTCAAGGTTTAACCAACACAACTAATATATAACCTTAGAGTCACAATAGCGTAAAACCCTAGAACTTGAAGGAATAGATGAGATCTGAAGACGAGATTTCAAGGGGTTTTTTTTACATGATTGAAAAGAAGAAGACAAAAATCGCGGTACTCAAAGAATTAGCGAGAAGAGTGATCGGCCATGTTGTAGGGAGCGAAGGGATTCAAACCAGGGCCGAAGACACGGAGATTTCGGAGCTTTGTAACGAGCGATGACGATGAACAGCACCTAAAGAGGAAAGATATTATCATCCTTGAAATTGAAAACCCCGCCTTTAAAATTGATATTCAATGAGAAGCAAAGAGAGAATAAGGGATTGGATAAGAAATCAGGCGATTCCGGGAACAAATTGGAGAGAGTTTGGCGGTCGCATGTGTGCGTGTGCAGGAAAACCCTGTAGAGAGCGACGAACCAACAAAGTACAAACCCTAGATTTTGCAGACACTTGCAGATATCGGGGGTTTCGTGTTTGTTCGCCTCTTTATGTAGGAGTACAACCCATGTCAGGGATTTTTCCTTGGGAAAATATCACATTAGTGAAAGATGAGGAGAATAATTGCATTGTCGTGGATTGGGTTTCGTGGAATTTTTATCTTTGTTCGCCTCTTTACCTAGGGGTGTTTGGGAGTCAACTTTTTGGCTTTTCATTTTTCACTTTTTGCCTTTTTGGCTTTTGGAATTATGATTAGAATGTATTTTGTAATTGATAGAATGTTTGGATGATACGTGCAGAATGCATTTTGCAGTAAGAGTAGTGTTTGAAAGATATAGAATAAAAATGAATTATAGATTGATTTTTTATTATGTTGTCCTCGATTATTAATAATGGTTTATAATGTATATAAATAATGTTTGGGCTCAATTTATTTAAAATTTAATTCTGAAATTTTGCTATGTAGATGAACTGGTGTCCCCCGTTTTTTTTAATTATATTTTTATTATTTCAATTATTGTTTGTTGTTACTTTTCCATAAACATGTTCTTGGTGTCCCCCGTTTTTATTTATTTAAAATTATTTTAGTATTCTAATTTTTAATCTGGTTGAATTAGCGGAAAGATATTGTTTTTTTTATCATTTTATCTTTAATGGTCATTATGAAATTTTGAACTCGTAGAATCAAATATCTCTTAGGGCTAATCAACGAGAGCCCTAAAGTCAAAATTTAATTATGGCCATTTAGGATAAAATGATTAGAAAACTAAAATCTTTCCATTGGTTCAAACTGATTGAAATTTGGAACACTTAATTTTTTAATTATATTTAAAAATGACAGTTTATATATTTAAAAATATAGTTAAAAAATTAAGCGTTTCAAATTTTAATCCGTTTGAACCAATGGAAAGATTTTAGTTTTCTAATCATTTTATCCTAAATGGCCATAATTAAATTTTGACTTTAGGGCTCTCGTTGATTAGCCCTAAGAGATATTTGATTCTACGAGTTCAAAATTTCATAATGACCATTAAAGATAAAATGATAAAAAAAAAAAATCTTTCCATCAATTGAACCGGATAGAAATTTAGAACACTAAAATAATTTTAAATAAATAAAAAAGAAAAAAGATACAGAGTATAAACAAAGAAAAAATAAAATAGGTTCGGATATTTTTTGGCATGGCTGGGAATTATCCAAAAAGAGAGAGGGTATCCTTGTCTTTTGGCATGGCTGGATAGGAAAATGGAAAAATGGGAATTCAAAAAGCTCCTTTTACCAGATTATTGGTTTTGTTTTAGAAACAAGAAATTGAAAAATCTATTTTATCCAAAATTCATTTTCTCTCTTCCGGCCAAACACCCAAAATCCAAAAAGGGTAATTGAAAAATGCAAAACCAGCACTTTCAAACACCCCCCAGCAGAGCAGTAGGAGTGCAACACAGGTTAGGGATTTTTCCTCGGGAAAATATCAGATCAGTGAAAGGTGAGGAGAATAATTGCATTGTCGTGGATTATTATTCTAAATCCGAGGTTTTTTTTTTGGTATTAACAAACTTGAACTCTAACTCTAAACCTTTCCCTTGGAAGTCAAGGGTACAACCATATGGGTTAAGAGCCAAATCAATTATCTAAGTCTTCAAGTATTTCTTTTGTGGGATATTAAGTTTCGAATAAACGGTTATGCTATTGACTTCCACTGGATTATCAATACGGTAATATACAAAAAAAAATACATTTCTCAATACACTTTTAACACTATTCAAGCAAGTTTAATGCATATATAATTGTGCTTTTCGTTATTTTCCTACCTTATTGATAGCCCATTAGGTTTTTATTATCATTTTCCTTAATTAAATTACCACTATATACCTCTTCCTCATTTTTAAGAAATCAAAAACATATGTATATAGCTCCCTTTTCATAAGGGATTCCTTATTTTCCTTAGAGAGGGGTTAAATCCGAAACAGAGAGAGAAGATCTCGTTTTATGCACGTTATGGTTACTCCTCTTGTGGCTTCAATTTCCTTGATTTTTTGCTATGCTCTTAGAGCATCTCCAATAGCCTCAAGCCAATTCTAGGCAAATAGACTATCTAAATGGCCCAAATGCTAGTTTAGTAGCCCCAAGTGTGAAGCTTCCAACAGAAGCAATTGGGCTGTGCAAAGATAAATGTAAAAAGAAGGTAACCGGTAAAAAATGGCAACTTGCATTTTTGGATTTCGGTTCTGAAAATTTCAACAGCTCTTTTTTTCCCTTCATCTATTAGGCCCCGCTTGTTAACCTCTTTAGGCCTTGGGATTGGACTAATAATCCCAAGGGATTACTAAGTCTTTGTTTGTTTTGGCAATGGAGGGGTGGACTAGTAGTCCAATGGGAATGTGAATCCCCTCATTAGGGGGTATTACCAATACCTAGGGGGACTTGGTATTAATAATCCAATCCTCTCTTTGCCAATAAACAAATACAAAAATAGCCTTCACCAATTCCATCTCATTACCAATCCTATCCCATGTGAAGGGCAAAAACGAAAATGTATACTATCAATCCAATCATATCCCATGTGAAACAAACATGATATTAATAATTCCATCATCTAATCCTATCTCAAACAAACATACTTATCACCAATCCCATCTCCTTATCAATCCCTTCTCATTACCAATCCCAATCCTAATCTCATCTCCTTACGAATCACACCCCTTCAATGCTTTTATCAAACGAGACCTTAATAAGTTCATATCATACATTTCCACAACCATCTCTACTTGAATTTTATTATTCTAAACTTCATTCTTTTTCCTATTTCCCCTCAATTTCACACACATCTCAATTTTAATTTTGTTGAAATGTCATTCCGTCTATCCTTTTTTATGTCTTGCAATCCTCTACTAAACTTTATTCTTCTTGACGACTTTGATGATGATTTGAAGGTACTTACCGTAATTGCTATGGAAGAAGAAATACTATATAGTGAGAGAGGAATAGTCCCACATCATGGTTCAGTTCAAGGTCGCAATTATATTCGTCGCCGGACTATCCTTGGCCATGAAAGGATTTTTTTGACTCCTTTACCGAACCACCCATTTATCCTCTCGAATACTTTTGAAGGAGGTTTCGTATGAGCCATTCTCTTTTTCTTCGTATTCAAACTGCAGTGGAAGCACATGATCCATACTTTTTCCAAGGAAGAAATGCTGTTGGAAAGCTCGGTTTGTCTTTGCTTCAAAAGATGACGGCAACAATTCAGATCCTTACTTTTGGGGTATCGCCTGATTTTTTAGATGAGGTTTGAGATTTTTTTCGGTGAATACTTAAGGTCGCCCACTAGCGATGACATTGCTAGATTGTTAGTAGTTAGTGAACGGCGTGGATTTCCTAGGATGTTGGATATCATTGATTGTATGCATTGGAAATGAAAGAATTGCCCAATGGCATGGAAAGGAATGTATAGTGGCCATATTCACAAACCGACACACAAAAGGTTTCAGAATGAATGCAATTTAGCATTTTGCTAATTCGAGGGAGCCACATACCCCCCTTCATTTTTTAATTGCTAATCGAACAAGCTTGTTGATTCTTTTTTTTTTCTTTTTCTTTTTTACTTTCCGTGACTTTGTCCTTGATCCATATTAATTTGATTCTAAATAGAAATTAACGACATGTATTGTGTGTGAAATATAAGTATGATAGTTGTACAACAGACGAAATCAGCTATACATTGCTTAAGACTAAGAGTACAATTTCTCCCTGATTTGGTATGGTTGATCATTCACAGCTATTCACAATAGGTTTTAAAGTAGAATGCTTTTCATTTTTTCCTTGCCTATTGCTTGTTTGATAAATGTTTCAATGGACAACTCTTTGTTGTCTTTTTATTTTTTGGCCCCTTAGAACCATTTATGCTATTATCCATCTGCCGATGGACATATAAGGACAAGGAATCCAAAGGACAACTTTACCTCATTTTTCCAATCAAACCCCTCAATTTGGTACACCTGGCCTTTTTTCAGGGGTAATCCAAGTCCATTTACCTATTTTTTAAAGATTACTTTAGAGGGTTTTCGGACTTTTGATAAATTCCCTCTATGTCCCATTTTTGTGTTGTATTTTGTCTGCTTATGGCCATTGTTGCAGGGATAGTTTTGAGTTTTCCCTTCATCTCTCATTGTCATTGCCATGGTTGAGTTGGTCCAAATTTGGTGTTTGATTTTAATGATATTCCTTGATCTTGATACCACAAAAAAAGAAAAAGTACAACGCCGTGGATTTGTGGTTGTGGAGGTGTGGAAGGAGACTTCGGTGTCTCATTGCCGAAATAACCTTCCAAGGGTTTTATGTTTTTTCCCTTCATGTCCTTTTTCTTGTTTATGTGATCATTTGTTTTGGACCCTAGCATGGGGATATTTCGGGTGTTTCATCAGCATGTCGTAATCAGGGATGGTGAGAGCATTGAGGACTTTGTGTTCCTAACTCTGGATGTTTTTATAAATTGGTCGTTTCCATAAATGTTATAATTGGTTATTTCCATAAATTCCCTATCCTTCAACCACTTATTTGAGTGGAACCACGTGCAACGACCGCTTGTGGTTGAGTTAAAATCAAACGTAGTTATTGATCTGTTTGAGAGAGTGCGTGTACTATAAATGTTGGATGGAAGATGGTTAGTGGTCTTCAGAATTCTGGATTCCCCGTTGGGCTTTGTTTGTCATACCCTGATTATATTGTAAGTATTTGGGAAGAAGTGTTCTACTTTTACCGTATCACATAGAATGTTTGCTGTTTCGTCTTGTATGTGGCTGAATTTAATCTCTTTGTTTACATCTGATTGAATTTAGTCTCTTTAATATACATTTTAATGCATAGATTCATGGATTTCCATAGTCCGTTTGTCTACTGTGAATACGAGGTGTATCCCCCTTCTTTGCGCTTCTATGGTGGTTTCTATTATTTAAAGACAGCTGATAACCGTAGCGAGATTGTTGCTTACACAATCGATCGTGGGACGGGATATATCGCATATACAAAGCATCACCCTTATTATTCTGGGAAAAATACTCAGAAATGCTTCCCGCTTGGGATGTTCATGAATGGTATTTTCAAGAAAGACATGGCCGTTTGGTTGGAAAGTGTCTACTTTTATTCATTTCTGCATTGTAGCTTGGCAGGTGTGGTTTTCGTAACCAAGCCCAAATTTTATATTGCATAATTGTCGTTATTGTCCTAGTTTATTCCGTGTTAATCTTTCAGCTGTTTGTTCGTTTTTTGTTGTGCAAGTATGGTTTTCGTAACCAAGCCCAAATTTTATGTTGCATAATTGTCGTTATTGTCCCAGTTTATTCCGTGGTAATCTTTCAGCTGTTTGTTCGTTTTTGTTGTGTAGGCATTATGCGATGTTGGTTTGTGAAACACCTAACTATTGGCAACTCTAATATGTTCACTGTAAGTTTGCCGGAGTATTATTAGGTCTCCATTTGTCCATTTTTCGCAGTTTCCATAATAATGTTGTCATCCCAGGTTTTACCTGTTGTTTATCATTGTTTTCTGGGAGGATGTAATGATAGTGTTTGGGTATTACTGAAGAGTGGTTCCCATGTATGGCTGGTTCACATCGTTGACAACGTTTTTGACGACGGCTGGCCAAAATTCGTTCGAGAGCATCCTTGGTCTCCAAAATTAACGATTGTGTTTGGTGCTGAAAGGAAATGGATCTTCGAGGTGTTTGTATTGGATGAGAATTATGAACAAATTGTTTACCCGTGGACCATTACGGGCCGTGCTCTGCATAATTGGCATCTCCCGCCTGGTTAGGATTATCATTAGCATCGCCCTTCGAATGTTTTAAAATACTGGTACTGCAGTGAGTTAATAGTATATTAATTCTGACCCTATTGCTTCTACATGTGATTAACAGGCGGCGTTATAACATCGTGTCTTGGTAATGGGGCCTTAGGCTAGTTAATATTAGTTATCCCAGTACGTCTATGTATGGTACCAATCAAACACTCTGGTAAATTGTAGTAAATTGAGAGGGTGGGATGATGTTGATGTTACGTAGCCACAGTCTCTTCCACTTTCGTGTATTTTTTCTTTTGTCCATCCTAACTATAACTTCGTTCATTATTTACGAAGCTCATTTTTTGTAATTATTTTTGCACAATTTAATTTCTTAGAAATAACATTAATTTAATTTCTGACTCAGCAAACCACATAACTTTATCCATTGTCTCCCTTAAGCGATGTGAAACAGTCAGGCGTAAAACTACTTCGGTATTTATACTAGAAGCTTCCTATATTTTACTCTATCGCTGTGGAGAATACACACCAACCGGTTCTTCTTCGAACCGAACCAGACAGAGTACAAGCTTAGTTTATTTCCGGTAAGCATTACTTTGAATTCTAGTGTAGATGTATTAGTTGTACTTTCATTTTATTTTTAATTCATGTTTTAGCGTAATTTATTTGCCTCCCTCGCAATAATCTATTAATAAGTATACACAAAGGCATTGGCTAAGCTGTTTTGCTTGAAAATAGAACTCAAATGGGAAGGGGGGAGGAATACTCTCTTGGAAGAGTTTGATTTAGATGGAATAAAAGGAAACCGATGATAGTAAGAAACTCTAAGAAAAAACTGTAGATCCAAGCTAGAAATAAATTAAGATGGGTACACGGCGTTTTCCTTTTCATCAAAGTTATATATTATGTTTGACTGTTCATTTAGTTTTTGTTTTTTTCGGGTATATCGTTTTTCTTTAAAAGATTTGTGATATTAAATATTACCCTACGATCTCATGATGTATGAAATATTTAAATGCTTTAACATGTCATGCATTTAGGTTTATTTTAAATATCTAAACATGCTAGTATTTAGGTATTTTAAGAAGGGTTTGGTTTATATGTTGCCTTTATATCAATATATAGGGCACTCCTCGGGGATGCAATCTACTTTATTTAGTTTGGGCGTTTAGTAAAGATAATAAATTCTTGTTGCGGGATAGAAGCATTGTTGTCATAACAATTATAATACAATTGTTTATCTAATTTGCTGAATACTTGATCGTGGATTAACGCATACTATTATCTGAAAACGTTATATATAGTATTAATTGTACCTATACGATCAACAATGCCAATAAGTGAAACCAATAGCAACTGAATTTTTTTTTCCGATTCTCATGTCCAACCATAAATGTTAAGCTAGGATTACAACACAATAACGAATATATTAGGTTAGAACGATCAAGTTGGCACTATCTATTAACATTTGCAAGTGTCTTAAAATTATGGGCTTTATTGGGAAAATTTCACTCAGACCCCCTGAGGTATATGACAATGACAGAAAGTACCCCTCAGTTTTCAAAAATGACAGAAACCTCCCTTACTTTACAGTTTGGGTTTCATTCCGTTAGTTTCCGTTAGTTCCGTTAGTTAAATGGACGGAAAATGTACGAAAATGTACGGAAAATGTACGGAAATGTACGGAAAATGAAATCTTCAATTTTATTTAGTTCTACACCTATCTTAGGGCTCTCATTAAAAGTCCTAGAGTTAAAAATTAATTATGATCATTTAGGAT
>BPLS01003244.1:0-11859 GCA_019656275.1 Rhododendron kiyosumense
TATATATATATATATATATGAGTCTCATTCTTATAAGGATTACCTTATTTTAATAAAATGTGGACCTCAATTTCCTGATCGAATTTCGATGATCCGAGCCGTTTAATGTGTTCAGAACATGATTTTAAGGGTCCCCGCGAGAAATCAACAAAAAAAGACTTGGAAGGGCTTTATCCGAGTAATTTTTATTTATTTTTTATCTAACGGTTCAAATAAAAACTGTTCATATCAAGCCCTTCGCGGTCATTTTTTTTGCCGATTTCTCGCGGGTACCCTTTAAATCACGTTCTGAACACATTGAGCAGATCGGATCATCAAAATCAGATCAGGAAAGGTGAGAAATGGGGGGGTCCGCATTTAAGGTCCTCATTTTAAGGTCCTTACTTGAAGATTTCTGTGTATGTGTGTGTGTGTGTATATATATATATATACGGGGCGGTTCTGGGAACACTTATAAAAACCCATAAAAAAACCCTCCAAGTTTCCAATCGAATTTTGATGATTCGAGCCGCTCAATGTAATCAGAACGTGATTTTAAAGGAACCCGCGAGAAATCAGCAAAAAAATGACCTGAAAGGGCTTCATCCGAGCAGTTTTTTATTGAACTTTATTGAACGGTTCAATAAAAAAATGCTCAAATCAAGCCCTTCCCAGTTAGTTTTTTTGCCAGTTTCCCACGGGCACCCTTAAAATCATGTTTTGAATACATTAGGCAGCTCGGATCATCAAAATTTTATCGGAAACTATGAGATTAAGATTTAGAGGGTTTTTTTAAGAGTCCCCGAATTTTATTATGGTTCGAATTTCTGTTTGAGCTGTTGGATCTCGATGGGTGAGATCCACGGCTGGGGAACAAAAGGGGGAAAAATGGGGCTCAACCCTCGTATGCCCAGCCCCATTTCACTTCGTTCGAGCCAGAGAGAGAGAGAGAGAGAGAGAAGGAGGCGACAAACAACCCAAGCTGAGATCTTAGACGACGAACGTCTGACCTACAATTAGCCGTAAGCTCTCTCTCTCTCTCTCTCTCTCTCTCTCTCTCTCTGTGATTTGCGAACTGATATTTGTAATTTTTTGTGTGATTTCGAAAATGTTCGATCTCGGGATGGCTGGCGATGAACGAACAGAGCTACGATCACCCCCAAGGTCTCTCACACTCTCTCTCATTCTAACTCCAGAATGTTATCGTTCTCTATGATTTTCGAAACCCTAAATGAAGAATAGAGGCTGATTTCTGTGATTTGTTTGTGAGGTCTTCGAAACCTTTCGATTTCGGGATGGGTGATTTGAACTTTCAATCTCGGGATGGCTGATTTGAACTGATTGACTGATTTTCGAAACCCTAACAGTATTTTGGGGCATTATTTCTTATGGTCTGGATTTGTGTCTGAGCCGTTGGATTTTATTATGATCAGTTGCTATTTGGTCTGCTTTTTCGTGTGTGACTTATGCTGATTTTGGCCAGAGAATTATCAAGTGGTGTTTGCCCCTAGATTGGTTTGCTCGTATTTGTTGGCTATTGTAGACACCCTATTCTGGACCATCCGGATCAGCACGTTTTCGGTCTTTTCGCTTATTATTTTTGCCCCAATGATGATGAACGGTCGAGAACTTCCCGAGGTCGAAGGAAGGTCGTGAGCTTTGTGTGTTGGACCCTCCTCTTTCAAACCATTTCAAACCCCTTCAAAACCCTTCAAATCCAGAGCCAAATAAACCTCAGCAGGCCACACCTGGCTTACGCCACCCTTTCCTTGGCGTGCGCCAGCATTTTGCCACGTGTTGGACATCGACCGTTGACTGAGTTTGACCTGGCGCACGGTGGCTTAAGGGTGGCGTACGGAGGGTCAAGGCCGGTCAAATCACCGCTTTTCTGTCACGTGCTCGAAATTTTGTAACTGCCACAGTACAGTGCAGGGCCTCCTGATCATTACTCTCTGCAGGCCGTCCCCCTCTCTCTCCTACACACTCCATCAACCTAGTCCCATGCATTTAATGCATGGGAGCTCCCTTCTTAACCTAACCAAACCCCTAACCCCAGCTGACTGCCCTCCTCCTCAGTCCTCTCTCCCCCATAAATACCCCCCTTGCATTCATTTGCAAGGGGTTAGCAACATTAACTCCAAGTCCATTTCTCTCCTTTCTTCCCTCCTCTTATTCTCTCATTGCAAGAGTAAGAGAAGGGTCTGCACTCCCCTCACCAGTGATCAACCACCATACACCCTCCATCTTCAACATCCAAAGCTCACTCTCCTTCTCCCATCTCTAGTGCCAAAGGTATATCACCTTTGCACTGCTTTTTGTTTTCGGCCCCTGAGGGGAACCAGAAGGGTTCTGGCTAGTAACTGATACTAGTCCAGACCCCTCTCCGGTAAATTAAATCAGCCGTAGTGGCCAATCCATGGCGCACGCCATCTATCCCTAGCCGTACGCCACCTATGGCTGTATGTGCACAGATGGCGTGGGGATCATGGACAGCCCGTTTATTGCTCTTATTCTTTATGTCACCACCCTTCAGCATGCTAAAATAACCAGTTTATCATTTCTGTACTCTAGAACTGTGTAAATGTAGCTTTCAATACCTTTGTCTTTTCCTGCTTTTAGGCCTCTGGGTTACTTCTGGTCATGATCCAGAGCCCAGATGGTGTAAAGCCAAACCCTGGCTAAAAGGCAAGCCTGGCGTACGGCTCCCTTTGGGTGGCGTACGGCACGTTTGGCGTAAGTCAGTGCGTGGCCCTTACATCGTGCTCCCATTTTGGCCTCTTCTTTCCTCCCCTCTATGTTTATGGGGTTTGTTGCAACTTTTCTTGGCTCTTAGCCACTTCCTCTTGCTTATCTGCCTGTAATATGTACTCAGCACATATACTGAAACTGCGTGGTTTGTCCTGGGTGTGCGCTGGTCCCTTTCCAGAGCCCAGAGGATTGAGAGTAGGAGTCGTGAGAAGTCAGGGAGGTAGTGTACGCCAGCTCAGAGGTGGCGTGCGCAGGGTTTGTTGGCGTATCGTGGCTCTGCCATGGCGCGCCAGCATGTCGCCTGCTCATGCACCCGACGAACAGCGTACATCATCCCATTGAACTCCTCACAGCACTTGTTCTCAATCTATGTTCTTGCATTTCTAATTCAATTCAATTCAAGCAAATCATCATCCATAAACATTTTGTCACATAAACTGCAAGCTGTTACAGTCTTAATCCCTATTAACTGTTCCCCCGCCCTAACTGGCTAAAAAAATGATCAAATGAGAGAAAAATGCAAATGTTTTACAAAATGCCCGAGTAGAGACCGATCCCCGGATTGGGCGAGAGGGGGTGCCATAAAACTCTTCCCCTCTCGTAACCTGGCTCCCGAACCTCAGATATCGAAGGTGACGACGGACCAGTTCGCACCTTTTCCAAATCAAATCAAACCCTTTTCCAAATCAAATCAAAACGTAGCAAGCGTTCTCGAGTTCGGTTCCTTGGGTGCCTCACCACTAAAACCCGAGTGGCGACTCTGAATCGAAGCGTTTCGCCGCGCCGTATTTTCAAAAGAGGGCCGCAAACCAAAATCGGGCGATTTTCGGGGCGTGTGCCCACAGCTATGATGATAAATTACTAACATGCAATGTGTACTTAGGCTTGGAAACATTAGATGGTCAATTGGCAACTAATGTTGCCGCCGTAGTGCCTTACAAATGTGGTGTCTTGAATATTTCATTTATCTGAGCCACTTTATTTGGCTATGATGAAAATTTTCTGAGCCAAAACTGCCTATCGAAATTTTGTATATGAGTTACTTGTTGTTTTAGCTGTGTTAGACATTAGGGCTGATTGTTCGTTGTCTTCGTTCTTAGCTTTGGTTGTTTGTATATCATCGCCTTCTTTTCTATGTTTGGAATTACCATTCAGGCCTGTATGTTTGTTGTTTTAGATGTGTTAGACATTAGGGCTGATCGTTCATTGTCTTCATTCTTAGCTTTGGTTGTTTGTATATCGTCGCCTCCTTTACTATGTTTGGTATTACTATTCAGGCCTGTATGTTACTGTTCAGGTCCAGTTGCCTGGATTTTATTATGGTCTGGATTTTCTATGAGTTTGCCCCTATTGGGTTTGCAGGGAAAAAAAATGCATTGGGTTTGCCCCTATTGGATGCGTACATTAACCCTTCCCCTGCATTGGGTTTGCCGGAAACAAAAATGCATTAGGAAACAAAAACATACACACTTGTGCCCCCTTTTTTTTTTTTTTTAAAACACAAAGTATATGTACACAGATCTACCATAACAAAAAGTAAATTAATTACCATGTGCTGCGTATATTGAACGGAGAACAGAAAATTAAAAGGATGGAAAATTTGAAGAAGAAGAAGAAGAAGCAGCCACACTCCATGATTCTGAAATATCACATTCGTGTTTAAAAGAAGAGAATTCTAATTCTCTTATATTATTTATTTGTATATCAGCCGCAATTTATCTAAAAAAAAACGGACTACCATGTATTAAGATTTATTCAGTACTCATGTGACATTATTTCATCATTCCACAATATTATGCAGGGTCCATATAATTGGACCCTTCAATATTACTGTGTCCCACAGAATAGTACATTTTTTGTAATATTATTGGGTCTTATGCGTTGAAAGGCCTTTGGTTATTGCAGTCAAGATTATTTCCATATTCGACTCTCAAAATATCACTGTAGTGCTTATAAAATCCGATTCGATCCTCCTGTTGGGTAGTAGATCCTTTTCCACACTCGATCCCGCCATTGATTATGTTGGTGATGACACCGTACCCCGGGACCCGACCTGCTGCTGAATCAGCGGCTGACGGGGTCCATCGGCTGGTGATGACATCGTGGCTGGAGGGTTTTGGGGATTGTGGGGTCATCCAGAACCAAAGGGCTGTTTTGAAAGAAATTGTGGGGTCGGTTGCGACCAAGTCTGGGTTGGCTAGTAGATTGCTTCCTATGGCTGTTCCAGCTGGACCATAGTTGTAATTGCTGCAAAAGTCAAGGTAAAAAAAGGTCAATATATAGGCTAATTAATTGGAGAATGTGCTCAGTTTTTTGCACATGTAAAATACAGCAAATCTATGCCAACTGCTCGACTTTTATGTTTTTCCTACCGCTCTCAATTATCTCATCAGACCATTAATTGCCGCTCTGGAAAATATGTTACAAGTGGGAAGAATTTGGAGATTGGAGATTAGGTCAGATTTGAGATTTGGTCAAATTTATGAAGAAGATTTGTCTTAGCCCCTTTCTTTGACAAAAAGTTCTTTCATTTTGGTTTTTTCTTTTGCATGTGGAGAGAGCAAGAGAAACTTGGTTGGGTTTCCTGTTCTGGGAGTTTTGGTGAGCCAAACCTTAATTTGTAGTAATATTTCTCCATATTTTGAATTTTGGGGCACACCAGAATGAAGCACAATTTTCATAAAAGAAATAGACGGACACACACTTAATTGTCATTTACTCTTATGACCAATGTGATTTCAAAAAAGAAATGCAATGATGTGTTTTCTGAACTTTAATGTACTTTTTCCTCCCACTTTTACGATTGACTTTTCAATATTGGAGGAAGGGGAAAAAAATATGTACCCACCGTATCATTGACTAATTAAAATTGAGAATTATTTTAGGACATTTAAAATGAAAAGACATACCTTAAATTTTTGGGACGGATTGAAGAGAGAGAGAGAGAGAGTGTACTCACTGTGAAATTTGGATGGGACCACGGCCATAGTACTTCTTCCCAGGAGCACAAGGGTATTGTTGTTGATTTCCATCACAGTAATCCCCGGGGTTTCCCTGTTCCGTAACATAACAGTATCCCCATGCATATGGTCCTGCCACCCACCTACGTATCCAAATTACGCATATGATTAATCCAATCATCACCATTGATATTCACAAAATACCCGGTGTCCGATTAAAATATTTATGACCCGACTTAATTCAACAAGTTCGATCCAATAAAGTTTATCGTATAAGATACTCCTAAAGGTCCTAAAGCTGTGTGGTATTACTAATCCAATTGCAATTAACTCGGTAACATCTATGATGAGATTTTTTTTTACTTTTTGCGTTAGTGCTGCCAAACAAACAGGCCGTGATAAATCACTTGGGACGGGAAAAAAAGTACCAGTAGTTTCATGGGAAGTTTGAGCCAAAAACGCAGCAATCTCTCTCTTCTTGGTAGCATCATCCCCGGTCGTTCCAAAACCACCGAACGCCTTGGCAGCAGCGATGAACGCCTCGTAAGTGTAGAACCCTTTCCCTTGACAAGCCGCGTCGTTCCTGTGCTTCAACATATTCTCAAACACGGCTTTGCTGATAAGAGAGCTGATATCGCCGCCGCCACCACTAGGGGTCGGTGACGGGGTGTTGGGGGGGGAGCCGCCGCCACTCGTGTTGCAATTACTCTGGCACCCGCCGGTGCAGTAAGCCGCTGTGGTACCGCAGAAGCCGAATTTGCTGCAACAGAGTCCCCCCGGGCAGACTTTCCCTCCTGCTTGGCTACCGCATTGCTCTTGTTGGGCCGAGGCTCCTAGTATGGAGAGGAGAGAGAGGGAAATTAGTGTCAAAATCCTCATTTTTTTGGTTGAGTTTTGTTATCTGTTTTTGGTTCTTGCTTGTGTGTTAGATGGGGCGAAATGGGAAGGCTTTTTATAGGCAATGGAGGTAGGGGATCGGAGGGGGAAGGGCTATTCTTGTGATATATATGTCACATAGACTATTCAACCAACTTATATACACGCATCTTAATTAATTTTATCATCATGGCGTAGCTAGAAATTTGTATCAGGGGGCATTGATGAAATTAACCAGGATTTCGTAAACGCGGAGGTCGAACTATAAACAAGATTTTAAAATTTCAAGGTTCGAAAATCTAATAGTTTGTTTGGTTTAGAATTTGAGGGAGGTTTTTTAAATAGTAGGTGGAGAGAGATAGAAAGAGGAATGAGATAAATAATTGAAGGAAAAATTTATGGGAGACCGTCACGCAAAGAGAGAAATTGGATTTTGGTATCCAAAACGAACACATTTTTCAAAGGATTTAATTATCTACATAGCACTTAATTGATACAAAATACAATATCTAAGTGTTCTTAACAAAAAAAAAAATACTAATATTAATATTAAAATTTTTATTTAAAAAAACCATGAAACAATGCGGAGGGTGTGGCCCCCATATGACCACACTTGAGTGGGGGCACAATCCATACACGCCACTTTGTTGTGAAAAAAAAATCACATCGATCTGTTTTTTAAGAATCTAACATGTCTTGATTTTCTTTTGAACTTTTTTTCATGATACATTCCTATTTGAAAAGAGTTAAACTATCGCAGTATCTTAAAATGTAAACGAAGGGAAAAAATTATATTTGAGAAAAATTTACAATTTTCATAAGTAAAATAGTTCAACTTATAGTTCTCAATGAATTATCTTCAACATAAAGGAAAGAGTAAGAGTAGTTATTGATACGTTTAGTAAGAGAAAAAGAGAAATAAAGAAGAATGTAAAAAGATGTCTCGCTTGACTTGCATTTTGTGATAATTATATAATAATTATAATTCCATAAACACGTGATAGTTTCGAAGAAAAACTTCAGGAAAAACCTCATTCTCGGAATTTCAAAGAAGAATCCGGAACATAGAATTTTGAGTCAGCTAACCGCTTGACTTTAAAAGTGTTTATGACTCCGTTCGCGTTTGATGCTTAATGTCAGTCACAAATTATCATTGTATTAATATTTCTAATGTGAGGGCTCTCACACCACTTCATTTATAGGTAAACTTGTTAAAGATATTGACTTCGATAAGATAATAAATGATTTATATTCTCTAAAATAACGTAAGATACAACTTCAATAGGGTACAAATTTAATTGTTCTAGTCCGACCCAAAAGAGAGAAAGTTTTGCAGAGTAGAGAGGTTGGGATATTCATGATAATCGGATAGATGTCTAGGCTTTCACTTCCCAAGGAAAACGACCACATAACTATATACAACTAGTCAACTATACCCCATTTTGATCGTCTGATTCTTCTGCACTGGCTGGATATGGGCGGAACCTAGTTTACGTTTTTTGTACTTTTTTTTTATTATTGAACATTTACATATTTAAGTGCAAATTTGCCGGATATTAATTATTAAACTTTTTTTTGGTTTGCATATTAGTTTATTAATTTTTTTATTAGCTCATGGCGTTTTGAATTTCTGATTCCGCCCTGACACTAGTGGGGTCTCCAAGCTCAAGTCCAACAGTTTTTTATGGCTCAGCTGTTGATTTGAAAGTGTCAAAGGGATATAGAACTGGCAAAGTTGACACGAATTAGTTGAATCATAAAAGGAAAAGGAGGTATAACTGGTGGAAGGAGGTGTGTTATTAGCATAGGTAGTTTCCCCTTGACTTCTTCCCAAGGGAACATGACACGTGAGCTTTGATGTCGTCCCATTCCTAATTTTCCAACGTTTTTTCTTTGTTCAACAGGTGGGAGTGTTTGTACCAACTTATGAGCTGGAACGGACCCAGGATTTATAATCACTGGGGTCAAGTTATCTGTAGCATGTACTCCATAATTTTGTATTAACACATGATAAAGGATAAACAATTTCAATATTTTTACCACACAAAAAAATACCTATTTATATACTCCATCCGTCCCTATTTAAATGTCCAGTATTCCATTTTGAGTTGTCCCAAGATAAGTGTCTATTTTGAAAAATTAATGGGTAAAATGGAGGATGATTTTGGAAAGTGAAGGTAAAAGTTGATGTGAAAGGTATAAAGTGGAGGATAATTTTGAAAAGTGGAGATAAAAGTTGATGTGAAAAGTATAAAGGGGAGAGAAAAGTTGATGAGAAAAGTGTAAAGTGTAGATGAAGGTTGACTCCTACAACTGTTGTTTTTCAAGCATGGACATTTATAAAGGGACAGAGGAGTATAAACAAAAAGCGATTTGTCAATCCGTTACACATTATTTCACTTATAATTGACCCCAAAGATTTTTCATATTTGGTGAGCAAAACAATGAACATAGCACACAAAATAACTTAACCTAAATTTATTCTAATTTTTTATTAACAAAACAAGGTCACAATATAAATTTGCTGAGATAGTTAGGTTGGATTAATGATAGGGCTTAACTAAACACCGAAAATTCAAAGTCCTAAATTAGAATTGACAACCGTAACATGGATAGCAAACATTAAACAATCTAATCAATACTTCATCCCTTCCATTTTGTTTGTCCATTTTTTAACACAAAAGGCTAGTATTATTGTTGGCAAAATTACCCAAAAAAGAGATTTGAATGGTTAAAAAAGACCTGGGGCCAAAAAAAACAAAAAGACCTGGGGCAAGTATAATACTTTTCGGACAAGAATCAAAGTGTAAAATATATATAGGGCAATTATATTTCTTTTGGGGCAAGAACCAAAAGATTTAAATTTATGGGGGAAAAACAATCAAAATTTCCATAATTTAATGTATATCCCTAGGGGATTTCCATCTTTAGTGGGGTCAATAGACCACCCTTTTTTTTTTTTCTCGGCAAACGAAACTTTTTATTCAATCGAAGAGGGTAGATCAAGAAAACAAAAATAGGAAAAAAAAAAAAATAAATGGCAAAACCATCCAGCAGATAGTTGGACAATATCTCACCAAAGATACCGCTAAATCATTAGCTTTCGAATACCATCCAAAAAAACCTTTGAATTCCTCCACCGTATATAATTTAATCTCAAACTTAGACTTCATCCACATAGCCACTCTAGTCAATAGACCACCCTTGCCCAAGAGTAGGTCCGCCCATGCTTATGAGCACATCAACTTATTCTCTTTTCGATCAGGCTTACGGTATTCACAATAAATTATTTCCTCGCGGCCCTAGTTTTCAAAAAATGAATCTAAATTAATTGTATTAAAATCGAATCTACCAACCAAATGGGACAAACTGTCGGTGCTAGCTAGTTTTCCAACGTTGTACGGATTACTAGAGTTGATGGGAAGACCATGTGTCGATCAACCCACTAGTCAAAGTCAAGCCATCAAAACCAAGGTAGAAGTAGAACCATAGAAGTCATTATGGGACCCGGCGCCGTCCTGTGCGGCGAATGTGTGCTTGTTCAACATTTCTTTCGTGATGGAACAGGAACCGTTAAAGAAGAGTGAGCATTTCCCATCCTATCAGTGCGCCCAGGACAGATTCAAGAATGTTGTCAAGCGAGGACACCTTATTAATTATAGCAGTGAAAATTTATTTTTTAAATTAATCACAATAAGATCATACATTACAAATTATAAAATATATAACACATACTTTCACTTAAATTATGTAAAAATAAGTACTTTCTTCGTCCCTTTTTAAGTGTCCTGCTTTGTAATTCCAACTTATTAAAAAGATATCATAATTATACATTTCATATCAACTTTTTTCTCCACTTTTCCTATTTACCCATCATCATTACACTTTTACTCACTAACTTTTCAAAATGGAATCTACTTTTAGGGACAAAATAGACAATGTATCAACTTTTACCCATTAACTTTACAAAATGGACAGTTATTAAGGGACAACCCAAAATGGAATACCGGACTCTAAAAAAGGGACGGAGGAAGTATAAAATCTCAAACAATTTGAGAGTATATTTTACATGAACATTAACAGGTTTTAGAATGATCGATATAGTTTTATTAATGATATTATTTTAAAATATTGCTTTTAGACAGTTAAAAATAAGTACAATTAAGAAATAATCAATCTAAATAGACAAATAGTTCGGAAACCAACAAATATAAATGCACCATATGACGAAATTGAAACATAAGTATGGGAAAAAAGAGAAAGGAATGAAAACAAAAAGCTCTCCCATTGTTTTGTTCGGAATGACATATTTATGCACAAATTGGCCATATTTTTCGTGAATTATCTATATAAATTATTTCATTTTTGCGAATCCATCATTTTTTTCGTGGTTTATTTCACCAAATTCAACATGGTTTATTTTTTCATGAATTATGACAATTGAGGTTGACAACCATTTTTATGACTATTTTCTGAAATTCAACATGTTTTATCGTGACTATGCTCTATGAAAAAGAAAAATCATGACCATGCTTTTTATGGCCAATCTACAAAATTACCCACCATAGAAAACTCATGTTTATCTTCTTATCGAAATCTGCCATGATGTTAAACTTATGTTTATCCTAGAAATTGGAAATCTCATGGATATAGGTCATGATTATTTTCTGTAAAATCGATCACCATGTTTTATCATAACCATGCAAAATAGTTTTTGAATTTATGACAAATTATTTGGATAGTTTACCGTGAAATACTTTTGAAACCATAAAATAGATCATGTTATCAATCCGAATGAATTTCTAGATTTTCTATTTATAGTACAATAATCATACAAATCGTTCTACTAATGATCTTCAACCCGTTATCGCCGACAATCTCTATCAAATCAACCATTAGCCGGTTGGGGATGGCGTGGTGGATGCGTCGGGCAGCGGCGACGGTCTCGATTAAGAAAGAGATAAATCATATTTCATCATGGTTTGACTACATCGGTTGGCGATGATTTGATTGACGGCGACGTTGGGTCAGATGAGTTGGGCGACATCAGTTACAGAGGAAGCCATTTGGAATTTCAATTTTGGCGGCAGTTGTCCTCCTTCCACCACCAACGACATTCTGGTCGTCTTACATTTGGAGGAAGGTTTGCATGTGGGCAGAATACAATGGATATTGGGGGTTGTAAAAGGTTTGGATGTGGAAGGAATTAAATGGATATGGAAGACTGGCAGAAATTTCATAATATCAAGATTGTCCCCATATATATATATATATATATATATATATATATATATAT
>BPLS01003253.1:0-11941 GCA_019656275.1 Rhododendron kiyosumense
ATTAATTACTGCCCTCCACCATGATCAAGATTGAGTTTGTTCAACATACACGGTCAGATTATACTCAGAGTAATTGGTAATTAGGATTTAAACTCCTAAAACAGGGGTGACATTAGAACCCAAAAACAAAGAAGTTTTTCAAGTGTCGAATATCGTGGCTGGACCGATGACGGGTTGGTTTAGTAGTTGGACAAGACACAAGTTCAAATTCCCATAGTCTCTTACTGGTATGTGCCGATATCGGTATGGTTAAGTGATGTAGGGCAAGAATTTAGGATATTTCAATTTTATGGAAACTTTATTGTAGGAATTATTTGTTTTAGGAATTCCCCTTTGAATGCCACTTGTTTAGGCATATTCCTGTTAGTCTTTCAATTTTGTTAGATTATTAGGACTCCTACTAGTATAAATAGGGGTATAAGTTATTCAATTATTAAAAACTTTTAAGACTTTTCATAAATAAAATTATGAGTTTATCTCTTTCTTCTTGTGGACTCAAGAACTCGTTCGTGGACTCGAATATTTATCTCGTTTAGATTAATATGCAACTAATTTCTTGTGAATTCTGCTGCATCAAATGGTATCAGAGCCATGTTTTTCCTAGTTCGATGGCACCAAACACAGAAGAAGACACACCCATTGACGTTGGTCGTGGGCTTATTGACCTAAGGAGGATGGTGGAGGATCAACAAGCACAGTTGACCGAGATCCGTCATGATACCCACACTCAGTTCACAGAGATCTGTGAGTTGCTGCAGGGGTTGACTCTACAAAATCGCTAAAGGCCAGAAAGGGTTAAAAAGGATCGCGCGTTGGGATTTGTCCATTGCCAACCTCCTAACCAGAATAATAACCGCGTTGAGAGATTTGCCCGCAACCAACCTATTCACCATAACATCTCCAGAGGATATTCTTATTATCATTACGATAGTAGGAATAAATTTCAAGGCGAGCTATTCGAGAACCATGATGCTTATCGGTCGATAAAGCGACAACCAAATTGCAAGTATTACAATAATTTGCCAAAATTTAGTGGTCTTGAATATTTTGAAGATCGTTTGGATTGGATTCTAAACATCGAAGATTCCTTCGAGTATGCAAAAATTCCGATAGAACAAATGTGGATGTATTTGTTAGTGAAGCTTACAAGTCCAGGTCCAACCGTCATACCAAAAAACTTTTAAAAAAAAATAAAAAACTGCTGCCCCACACTCTTGTTCAAGTCCAACTAATCAACCAAATTTCCTCCAACACCAATTTAGGATTGGAGATGCTCTAAAAAGGTGGATAAATAAACACGTCACGTACCTGTTTCAAACTTGCCAATGTAGGTTGCTGCCGCCGAAGCCGGCGCAAACCCGTTCATGCCGAAAGTGTCTCTGATCCGTTAATGGAAGATACAGATCTCCAATCAACCCACACTATGGCAAGCGGGGTCACGCGATCCCACTGAGTTCCAAAATACCCTTAGAGCAGGTATAGTTTTGAGGAGTATTTCGTAATTTTGTCCCAAAAGATAACATTGTTGCCCCGAAGATCCCATGAAATTTACAATTCTTGCTCGATATTTGACCCCACTGCAACCAAATCCTGGGTTCGCCCCTGTCTCCAACAATCTGCCCAAACCCTGGTTCCTCCTCAACAAGGCCTCCCCTTTTACTGTTGTAGAATCTGATGCTTTTTCGAAACTCGCCAATGACGACCAAAACGCCCTTGCCAACCACCCCCAAACTCCAGTCCTGCTCCTCGGCCAACTGGCTCTGCTTCCCCGACTTATCCCCGACCCTCAACAAGCACGACAACAACGCCGACTTCAAAGCCTCTGTAGCGACGACGAGAACGCGGCGGTTGACTCTTTCCCCAATTATATAGACCAATCGAACGTCGGCATTGACGGGTTTGAGAAATACAACCAATCGAACGTTGGCAACACTACAAGAAATTTAGGATCTCTCAACGGTTTTTTTAGCAACGGTTACCGTCGGTAAAGATGGTGTATAGTAACGGTTTGCAAAATGTTACAAGAAACAAGACTATAGTGACGGTTTTCATGTGACCGTTAGTAAATTACAACACTATAGCAACGGTTTTCATTAACCGTTACTAAAAACTGGACTATAGCGACGGTTTTTGTTAACCATTACTAAAAACTGGACTATAGTGACGGTTTCCAATAACCGTTACTACAATCTGGACTGTAGTAACGGTTTTCATTAACCGTTAGTAGAATTTTATACCGCCAAAACTAATTTTCTTTCATGCGATCGGTTTTCCAAACCCGAACTAACGATCGAGACAGTTGATTTTATATTTCATGTTGATTAAATTGTTCTCGTACAAATTTGGCTTGATCAGGTTTAGAAATTTTCTTTATCGATACACAATTTCATTAATAAAATGAGTTTTTCTATCCGATAAGTGTGTACCGATACCCGATTAACTTCATTCTTGGCATTAATGATGTACTCCTTAATATGTAAAAGATAAACGATTCTGATCGGAAAAAAAAAGACTTAGTTGTTTGATATTTTTTTGTCTATAGTGATTTTTTATGCTTTTAATTGCATTTTGTTTTATTTTTTAAACTCATCTCATCGAAGTGACTGACCAATCAAAAAATTTAATGTGAATCTAACAAAAATTTAGAAAGGCAAAATTAATATTGAAAAAAAAAAGGAAAACAGAGAGGTTTTTTTTTTTTGGTACATGGTGCATGTCAATTTATTTGAAGATGAGTGAATAATGAAATTATTTTTCTCACACGAGATATCATTTTTTGTAAATGAATATTACAAAATAATACTCCTATCAAAATTATTATCCTACTCTGCATCAATCTAAACAATTATAATTAAATATAGTGTCATATATGATTACATGCATACATGCATTTATACCAATTTTAAAAGGTAATTATTGAACCTAGCGTTAAATTCTATGTAATATTAATTTTATTCTTCGTACGAATATTGTACTCCTTATTATTATATAAAAATAGAAGGTTCTGATCGGGAAAAAAATGATATTAGTAGGTGTTTGTATAGTATAAATTGGATTTTAAAAAAGGATTAGTATAGTATAAATATTAAAAGGTGTATAAATTTGCACAAGTGATGGGCTAGCACAGTTGGTTTGTGCACGCGTGCGCACACGCCAGGTCAGCGGTTCGATTTGCAGGAGGAGCAAAATTACTTCACACCCACGCGGGTGCCACGTTAGCGCCACATGGATGCTTATGTCATTTTTTTTAAAAAAATTGCCTTTGGCAACGGTTATAAGCATCGCTAAAGAAATCGTTACTAAAAAAAAATCTATACCAACGCTCATCAAAACCGTTGCTATACCTTTACAGCAATGGATATATTGCAACGATTTGGCCGACGGTTCTCAAACCGTTGGTATAGCCTAAGCGGGTCTCTATCTACGGTTTTTGGAATTTTTGGCGACGCTTTCGACCGTTGCTATAGAACGATTTTCTTGTAGTGAGGTTTGCTAAATATGATAAATCGAGTACTTCTTCAATGGGGATGATGATGGGTGGCAAAGCTGTGAATAGGTGGGTGGAGCCGGGCAAGTTTTTTAGGGAGAGGATGCTGAAGACGGGGACTATTATGCTAATGCCGGATATCAAGGATAAAATGCCGGAAAGGTTGTTTTTGCCCCGTGTGATCTCGTCAAAATTACCGTTTTCAACGTTGAAGATTGTAGAGAAAATCTTTCACACCTGGTCTGTGGCAGTAATTGTTAAAGCATCCAACTCCAAACCAATTGGTAAAGAGTGAAGAGGCCGCTAAGACTCATATACTAGTTTTGGAGGAGATAAACAATGTGAGACAAATCCCAGCACTTCCCCGCACGTGCAACCTCCGATTCGCACGTGGAGAGGTCAACAAAGGATTCGAAACACACGGATCACAATAAAATAAAGTGCAACTATGGTACAAACTAAGGGGAAAAACCTCCGAAAGCCTAGCTCTAATACCATGTTAAAGTATCCAACTCCAAACCAATTGGCAAAGAGTGGAGAGGTCGCCCAGACTCATATACTAATTTTGGAGGAGATAATTAAACGATGTGGGACAAATCCCAACAGTAATACAGCAAGTACGGGAACGAACTCTGGTGACACGAAATAGACTTCGTGACTCTCCCGCCGTTGATCTCGTTGACTTTGTGATATCGGTGTTGGGACGCAACCTAATGGTTCAGACCACGGAGAATAATGAGAGGTCAAAGAAGGCCGTGCGGGATCAATGGCAGGAGAGTCACCAAGTTAGTTTTTTGTCACCAGAGTTTGTTCCGTACTTTGCTATACTACTGCCACTCGGTTCCTAAGGTTCGGGCCTTCAAAGCTAATAAGATCAAGATCAACCACGGAGTCGCCATCTGTCATGTGGATATGTCATCATGGAGCGCGGATCATGGAGCTTTTATGGCTTTGAGTCCAGGTAAAATTAAGGTGTGTCACTAGATCGCTGAAAATGATATGAGCCAACTACATGTTGGTGGTAATACTATACTTTGTCTCCATCTACCAAATTTCAAATAAAAAAGAGAGCCCAATCCTTGCATTCAAATTTTGGCTATCATGCAGTTATGGAGAATCGAAACTATTAAAATGACTTGTTTGGAGGAGTGGGCTGTGCTTCTTTTTTCCACTATATCACAATTTCGTGTCTGTAAACCATGAGAGGAAAACAATTAGGAGTATCCTCCATCTCCTCTTTTTCCTCAATATCTGTCTTTCAAATCCGACATAAATGATTCGAAACATTCATATTGTTCAGGGTACTTTTTAAACTTTCCACACAAGTGATAAATTCCAACGAGTATTGGTATATGATTGACTAAATCAATCATTTTTTGTTTCTGAATTGGCATTCCAGAATTCTGAACTAAAAATTGAACTAATTAATCAAACACTTATCAAATGAATGCATGCCTCAAAACGCTCCATGTGTCCCGAGATGAGCCCTACATTGGGTCGGTACATCATCAGTACCTACAAATCGGTACCTGTAGCATCTTGGCTTTCCATGCAAATTCAGATTCAAACATAGTCTGGGAATAGAAAATTAATGTTCTGATTATCCATAGACTTTACATTTATCCCAAATTGTTATGCAAAAGAACATGCTTCTGGTTTGCTTCTCGGGGATTAATCATTCATTAGACTAAATAGTATAGACGTGATTTACAAGTCCCACTATCTTCTCAAAATAGATAAAATTGTGATATCGAGACACTTAGATATGCTTTCATACGAATCTTTAAAAATTTCACTTCATTTGACCCATGTCTGCCTCGCGGTATTCATATAAAAAATCGACTAGTGTTTTGAAAAATTATTTTTATGACGGAGGCAATTCACATGTAACTTGGTGCACACCATATTCGTAGGACTGCCCTCCCTTATGTCCCTCTCCGTTTTCTGTCCACCTCCCGTCCATTTTCTTTTGTGTCCGGTTTCTTGACCCGGTGGTCCGGCCTCTGGGGACGGTTGCCGTCCAAGTTGTCGAACGTCTTCTGAGTCAGATCGGAGCAGAGAACGCAGCGAATAATGGTCCGGCGAGCGGCAGTTGTGGGGGTGGCTAATAAAAGTCATGAGGTTGGGTTAGGGTTAAAGTTAATTGTTCCGGCTTTTGTTCGGTATTCTCTTGGCGGGTTTTCCCAGACCGGTGACTGTACCGATCTGGTTTCCCCAAGTCCAGTGGGTGATGGTGGTTATTAAGTTCGTTTCATTTTGGTTGTGTGCTCGGTTTTTGGAAGTGGTATCCAGTGCCTCACCTTGGTCGCGTGGGTTCGTCAGTCTGCCCGTGGTTGTTTTGGCACAATCCTTCAACAGTAACATTGGGTAAGTGGTTTGCACAATCCTTTAATTTTGGCAAGGGGTTTCACTTAAGTTTATATCAACCTCTCTTTTAATGGGTGTGTTGGTTTCTCCTTTCACTAGGTGATATGGTTATGGGCTTGGGAAAATCTGTTGAGGGTTTTTATCGTTTGGTTGTGGGGCTTGATCTGATGGTGGTTTGGGTGGTGGGTTTGGAAGCTTGGGGGTTGAGATTTTGGGCAGGTACTGGGAGGGCTTCTTCTCCATTGTTGAGATGCTTAATTGGACTGCACATGATTGTACGTAACACCTGCTGCTCTATTAGCTTTCTGGAATCATGGTAGAGATGTATGGAAGTTATGATTGGATTTTGTCCAAGGAATTAAAGCTGCTGACTGCTGTACCTATGTTGCTGTTTAATTCATCATTCAAGCTCCAAAATGCTGTTTCTCTAATATGCTGCTGTTCTTCAGTTAACTATTTGGTTCTCTAATGCTGATGCGGCTGATCTGTTTTCTCTAATGCTGCTGTTCTGGAGTTCTATATTTTATGCTACTGCTGTTACTGTGCACTTTGAAGGCTTCTGGAGTTAACTACCTCAGGAGATAGCTATTCAAGAAATGGGGTTTCAGCTTCTTGTTGTGGGATACTTGTCCACCTGCTATTGTTCCTTTCTTTGAACATTTTTTTTTTTTTCTCTGTTTCTTTTTCGAGTTGGTTTCTCGTCATCTCCCTTGCCTGCTTTTGGGTCATGGATTGACATATGATTGTCTCAATTCTAATGTGTCAACCGAGTTGGGATGTTTGAGGCGGGTTGTAATACCGTTTAAATCCTTGTTCCCTTTTTGGGAAAGTCAACAATATACACCCCTTAAAAAGGTGTACCATATGCACCTATTTTATGGTTCATTCATAACATTTTAGCATGTTTCGTAACTTTTATTCTAGAATTCATAACTTTTCAGCAGTACGATTCGTAACATTTTCATTATGATTCATAACATTTTGGTGTATATCATAACCTTTATACGATTCGTAACTTTTTAGCAATAAAATTCGTAACATTTTTTCCATATTTCATAACATTTTGGGGGTGCATATGATACACACCCAAATAAAGGGTGTGTATTATAGTCTTTCCCTTTTTTCTCATGCTTATTAAAAAATTAATAAAATTTTCTTTGTTGTTTCAAAAAAAAAAAGGTGAATACGTCATTGTACATACTGAAACTTTACTTCCTACATATGATTCCACAAGAGATTTGGTGATCCCACACGATACAATTTAATAGGGATGAGCATAGTCTGGATTGGTTTGGTTTTATGGTAAACCAAGAACCAAACCAATATCTATGGATTATTAACTTGGAGAACCAAACCAGCCCACAAAATGCATAGGACTAAACCAATCCAAACCATTAAAATACGGATCGGTTTCGATTTTAAACCATGGATTGCTTTGAACCAAGCTATCATTTTCAACCAACTAATTAAAAGTAGAATACCAACAATTGCCTCAAGTCTTAAACTAAGAAAATAAAATACTGATAAGCCACTATAATGAACCAACTAAGAATACCAACTACTAAACATCTTAAAGATATATAGTTTAACCAAATAAAAGACTAAAGATAATTCCTAAAACTATTGAATTTAAATAAGATAGCGAAAGGGCAGTAACAGCAGTATGGTAGCAACCAACTTGTGATGATCACTCCACAGCAAGATTAATAATCATAGGAAATTAGGAATTAGTTGGATATAAAAGTGTAGCCTAAATTATCTTGATAGAAAAGAAAAATTAAATATTGGGGTGGATTTAATAGGATCAAAATATTAAGAAATTAGTTGACTAAGACTCTCATATTTGTTTGGTGAATCATAATTAAATTATGGGAAAATTTTCGTAGTGGTCCATCTAGTTTTATGGTTGTCTCAATTTTGTCCCTATAGTTTGTTTTACATTTTAAATTGGTAAAATCATTAACACTGTTAATGAAACTAACGGAAAAATATGATTAAAAAATTAAGTGCTCCAATTTTCAATCCGGTTAAACGGGTGCGAAGATCTTATTTTTTTAATCATTTTAATTATCCTAGATGGTCGTAATGAATTCTTTGCTCTAAGATCTTTCAACGAGCACCCGAAAACTCCTTATTTAGTTTCAGGGCTCTCTTAGGGTGCTCATTGAAAGACCTTAGAGCTAAAAATCTATTATGACCATTTAAGATAAAATGATCAGAAAAATAAGATATTCGCACTAATTTAAAGGGATTGAAAAATGGAACACTTATTTTTTTATACCATTTATATATTAAAAAATATAGTTCAAAAAATTAAGTGTTCCAATTTTTAATCTGTTTGAACCGGTGCGAAGATCTTGTTTTTCTGATCATTTTATCTTAAATGGTCATAATGGATTTTTAACTCCAAGGCCTTTCAATGAGCACCCTAAGAGAGCCCTGAAACTAAATAAGGAGTCTTCGGGTGCTCGCTGAAAGGCCTTAGAGCCAAAAATTCATTACGATCATTTAGGATAAAATGATTAAAAAAATAAGATCTTCGCACTTATTCAATCGGATTGAAAATTGCACATTAATTTTTTAATCATATTTTTCCGTTAATTTCATTAACGGTGTTAACAATTTTACCAATTTGAAATGTAAAACAAACTACAGAGACGAAACTGAGATAATTGAAACTAGAGGATGAAATTGAGACAACCGTAAAACTAGAGGGACCACTACGAAAATTTGCCCGTAAATTTTATATATATATATATATTATGTATTATACAGTTCAGATCGGTTTGGAACCATAACCGTAAACTTGAATTCACAAAACATATAACATGGTTTTTAATTTTTTTTTTAAATCATGACCAAACTATATTACTAAAAAACCGAACCAAACATTTCGGTTTGGACTAGATTCGCGATTTGACGGATTTTTTGCTCACTCCTACAATTTAAGCAAATGCATGTACTACTGACAACCCTCGACGTTTTTTTTTTTTTTTTGAACGGCACCAACCCTCAACCTATTGGATGATTTTTAAGGGGCAAATGTTTTGGTCTGGTTATCTTTCAAAATCAAATTTCCGTAAGAACGAAAGAGAACAACATCTGATTGCATGGTCACCTTTAATCTCTGTGTGCAGCCACTAAGGAAAAAGCTGCCTAAAAACATGGATTTGCATATGAAATAAACAAGTAGTCATTTCTTAATTTGGTTTTTGGGAAAATATGAGATGTTGATGTGGGAAACATTGAAAGAAATTGGTTGCTTCTTGTTGTAGAAATCTCGACTCTCGTATTAGAAAACACAAAATATATTTAAGGTTGAGTGTAGCACACACCGGGCAAACTCGATAAAATTAGTCATACCAAAACTCACATTTTGTTGTACCACTTTCGCATCAGTCCTAGTTACTACTTAGTCCTTCGGTCCCTTACTGTCTCAGTTTGCTTGTTTGGTGGTTCTATTCGAGGCCTAGAGAGGGTGATGCAGTATGTTGTTTCTGGATGCTTGGTTTTGGGGTTGTTTTTAGTTGGAGCGTTAGTGTTGCGGGTTAGGGGCTTTCTAGTTTTGGTTTATGCTGCTTTGCTTCAATTTGGTTTTCTTTCCCTAGCTACTGGCATTCGGTATATCTCGATAGTATATCAAACAATTGGGGCGCTGAACTGTATTCTGGCACTCTCTTCCAAAAGAATTGAATTTGTAAACCAGAACGACAGACAAAAATTTAGTGCATAAATCCCGCCCTAATGTTTGGAAGAAGAACTTGAAGCACGACGTAAGTAACGGTAACTTAGGGTGACACTAAATAATACTCTCCTTTCCTGATGTTGCAATAAGGAGTAGTACTGATACCTACGCCAAGGTGAAGAATCAGCCACTTAAAAGGAGCTCCAAAAATAACAGGGCGTACGTCCACACTAAATTATTGATCTCTTCTTTCCTGATGTTGCAATAACTGCACCTGATGGACTACTGTTCCCTCCACTAAGGATAAGGACCGGCCACTTGGAAAGAAGCTCCAAATCAGGGCGATACTGGATATAAATCTCTCCTTTTCTGATGTTGCAATTGATGGAGTATTGGTCTGTCCACCAAGGAGAAGGAAAGGCCACTTGGAAAGCAGCTCCAAAAATATGAGGGCCATACTAAATAATCTCTCATTTTCTGATGTTGCAGTTGATGGAGTAATGGTACGTCCCCTAATTAAGAAGAAGGATCGGCCGACACTTGGAAGGGAGCTCCAAAAATATCAGGGTGGCACTAAATAATCTCTCCTTTCCTGATGTTACAATAACTGCTCCTGATGGTACTGGTCCTTGGTCCCTCCGGCTCCATTGAGAAGAAGGGCCGGCCACTTGGAAAGTTGCAAGGTAGCCTCCATGCACTGAACCTTCAAATCTCACGTGGCATAGTAATGGTGCCCAACACCAGCCCTGCTAGTTGAAAGGCCAAATCGTCGGTGGATTTGTTGTGGCACTCATGCCTTCAAATAAGTATAGACCCACACACACTCACCCACAATAGGAAAGAGTCCCACAAACACAGGACACCTTCCATGCAGACCATTTTCAACTTAAACCGTTTCTAATTTTATAAATATAATATTGGTGCGACAATCAATAAGCAACCACGCCCCTATTCAATGGTTAGCACAAAAGGTCTTCATGCGGCCGCCCTCTTTGATACAAGAGCCCAATCACAAGCTGTAATCTCACTCTGGCCACACACTATTGAAGAGCTTCTCCCAACACCTTCCTTTTACTCACACAATACAAGATGAGAATATTATATAAAATAGAACATGAGAAATCAAAAAGATACATGGGATTAGTTGGGAAGTTCGCAAACTTGTACTCTTGAAATGCTAGAGCAGCCCCCTAACTTTTATAATAGAAGATAACGAGAGATTTCTAACGTTACATAACCCCCATAACTCACATGTTAAAAATCTGATATAATTGAGGGGTTTAATGGAAAACAAAAATTGAAATGATCAAATCTGGAGTCACTAGTATTTGGGAGTTACAAAATCATGTATGAAACGTTTTGCATTTCATTAAAATATTACCACACTGAACTTAAAGTTGTTTCTAATCTTGGGTACGTGCCGCTCCATGCACTTCCAAGAGCCCAATTCCCACCAGCTCTAGTACTCTACCCCCGATTTAAAAAAGCACGCCAAATACAAAGTGAATTATTCGGACAGATTAGCTCTCCCTCACACTCGTCTGGGTGCTCAAGGAATAACGGTTCCCTGTTCCCGCTCGGCGCCGTCGTTTCCTCCTCGAATCCGAGCAGTATGGCACCGTCGTTTCTTCCCCGGCAGCTTCTGTGACGGCTTCTTTGGTCATGGCGAATGCTTGCAGAGTGCAGCCGGTTCGTTTAGTTAACAGATGGCGAGTGGGATCATAGCGGTGGGCCCCCCGAGCTGGAGACTGGACTTGTGCCAACCGGCAAGTGGGTACGGACCACACATGCTTTTCTTTCACAACGTTCTTGATGGAGATGGTGGGCCGGTGGCTAATGGCCGGGATCGGAGATGCGAAGACGACGTCCCACGGGAAAAGCAATAATGCTCTTCTTGCATTATTGCCCTCCCTCACACGCACTCGTCTGAGCATTATTGCGTTGTTGATGGAGACGGTGGCTGATGGGAAAAGCAATAATGCTCTTCTTGCTTTTGCATTTGTAGTTTGTGAAGAGATACGTACGTACGTAATTGGCTACGTACTTTTGCATACGTAAATATTTGTGTTGCAAAGCGCCTCAAAAGTCTTCTTCCCCAGCAACCCGGCCACTTTGTTCCCGATCGATATTAAAGTTTCGGTTCCATCACCTTCTTTCAGAACTCTACTATAGATGTATTCCTCCGTTCACCGCACAATACCTATATAAATATTGCACGCATAAGAGAAATCTCAAAGGATAACAAGTAACAACTTGCCGCAGCTAAATAGAATCGGAAAAAATTTCTCGGGAACTCATTACTGAAGCATATATATATTACCATATGTACACTACGTAGGAATTTCAAAATTATAAAATGAAAGACAGTAAGTAGGAGAGGATATATATATATATATATATAT
>BPLS01003383.1:0-15346 GCA_019656275.1 Rhododendron kiyosumense
CATTTGCCATTTGATTGAGCTAATTCAGCCCAAACAATTTTTGGCACGCCCGGTGGGACACAAAGGTGTCAAAATGCCAAGGCTTCGAAAGCAAATAGGAACACCCATGGGTGATCTAGCGCCAGAAGAACAAGCTGTGCCAGAACAGGCAGCAGAGTTAGGAACGCCAACGAATCCTGGTTTTCCTCAATTGGTTTTAGAAATAGAAGAAGAGCCTCATTATAAAGAGCCCTCCTATGAGGTACCTCCTGAGGAAGTGCCTCCAAGCTTCCAAAGAGGACAAGCCAGTGGTAAAGACCACGATAGAGAGGAAGTGTTCAGAGAAATGATGGTAGCTTTTCGAGAGATGGCTCAAACTCAAAGAGCCATGATCAAAAGCATTAGAAATAGGTTGCCCAACTTAGAGGCAGCAGGAAATAGCCCAGGGGATAATGGGCAAAACAATCAGGCCAACTCGAGCACTCACCAAAGTCCCTTCGAAGGAAGGCTTGGAGAGGATGTTGGTAGAAGTAGGATGAAATCTAGAACAGGTAAGGAAAAGATGTATCCAGATGAAATACCACAATCTTGGTATGAGCCTGTGAGACCTACAAAACCTGTCCTAGAGATTCCAAGTCAACCTCATGGTGTTACCATAGGGGTTCGACGGAACGCTAGAGAAAGACAGAGTATGAATCCTCTTTTCGAACCCACATTTGGGAGATTGGAAGAAGAGTCAGAACCAGAATTGGTTCATAAGCCTGAGAGAAGGGGTGAAAACCCACAACACCCTCGCCAAAAGGTCCCAACTACCAAGAATCCTTTCACGACAGCTTATGGAATCCATAGGTCTGTTCGAGCTAATGAAGCATTTGATGAAATGCAACCTACACCGTATGGGAGGATTCCTAGAGAGAAACAAGGGGATTTAGACACGACAAGGAGAGTTTATGAAGATGGTTTCATAAGACCAGAGCCTCCTGTTGAAAATCAGGAGCAAAACTTCCTCATAGGCAATCCAGTACTAAGGGACCAAGTCATGGGTCTCATACAAGAGGTTTGTGGACCTCGAACTCGGGGGGTACAATCTCAAATTTATAGAAAACCATATCCAGAATGGATAGACACGACTTTCCAAATTCCTCGAGAGTTTAAAATCCCAGATTTTACCTTGTTCTATGGGGATGGGAGACAGTCCTCTATAGAGCACATAGCAAGGTTTTCTGCCTAATGTAAGAATTTGGCTCAAAATGGCTTCATGAAGTTGAAGCTATTCCCAAATTCTTTGTCCGGGCCAGCTTTTGCATGGTATACTAACTTGCCACCAGAATCAATAACTGATTGGTTTCAGATGGAAGAGGCATTCCATGCGCAGTCCTTTAATGCTGAGCCTGAAGTCTCTATGGCAGACTTAGCAAGGCTGAAACAGAAACCAGATGAGAAAGTAGCAGATTTCATATCTAGGTTCAAAAGAGCAAAAACCAAATGCAAACTTCGACTGCCAGAGGCAGAATTCGTAAGATTAGCACAAGATGGTTTAGAAAGAGAGCTTCGAAAGAGGTTTGATTCTACAGAGTTTAGAGACTTTGCATATCTAACCTATAAAGTGGCTAGATATGAGTCACTGCTAGAAGAGGATATGGACAGACATAATTCCTCCTACCCTACGTATTATAGGGACCCCAATTACGAGATAGATGCTGCAGAAATTATAGAGCATGACCCTTGTGTTTGTGAGCCTTTGATTCAAAAGAATGTATCTCTAGGACAGAAGTTCAAACAAAAGGAGATTACTAAAGTATATTCTTTTGATATATCAAAAGCTGATGAGATTTTTGATTTCTTGTTAAGAAAGAAAATAATCAAGCTGCCTTCGAATGTGAAACTACCCACAACAGAGGAAAAGAGTGGGAAGACTTATTGCAAATGGCATGACTCTTGGTCTCATTCGACTAAGTCTTGTAATGTTTTTCGTGACAGGATTCAAGAACAAATCAAGAAGGGAAGAATCAAATTTCCAGAAAAGACTATGGGAATTGATACAGTGCCTTTTCCAAAGGTAGAAGAAGTCAACACCAATGTGCCTTCCTCACTGGCTCGAACTGTCAAGAAATATTGGCAGGATAAGGAGGCACCTGTGAACATGAATACTGTTCAATATGGAAGGGGCAAGCCATACGCTGGCCATCCTCGAGGCATGGGAATGAGGCCAACTCCTTATAGACGAACCAATGATGGGTTGTCTTCACAGAAGTTCTCAGGTAATAATCATTTGCCCATGTTGGAAGCCTCATTTTTGGAGTGCCTGTGTGTATGTTGCAGGGCCAATTATCTGGTTTTTAAGGACTTAGATAGGAAGGGCGTGAGTTTTTTCCCTAAGGAGATGGCAATGAAGAGACTGGCTCCAGTGCAAGCAAGGCTAAGTGACAGTAAGCCTTGGTTGGCACCAAAGAGGGGTGTGCCCACTAGCCCTGTCCCAGCCATCCACAGAAGGGAGTTGACACCTTCGAAGAAAGCCAACATTGGTCAGATGACCGAGGCATCAGGAGAGGCCAAACAAGAGGAATTCACTTTGGTGAAAGGGGTTCCTGATTGGTTTCTCAAGCAAGTCAAGCCAGATCTGTTCCAAGGATACAAAAGTTTCAACATGAATGGGAACAGAACTTTCAAGCCACCAGTCTCGAACTCAGGAAACTGGGTGCTAATCAGGGATCCCAAGTCCCAAATACCACAGATGGTTCCATTGCTTTCAAGAACTCAGAAGAGGAAGCTCCAGAGAAAATACACGCTTTTCCAATCAGGAGAATCCTCGACGGGGGAAGAATCAGGCAGGGGAGCAAGGCCTAATCCACAGTTTGACAGGGTTAAGAGGGACCTAGAAGAGTTTCGAGCTCAATATCATGAGAGGGAGACTTTGAAGAAAGTAGCCTCTGCCATGCTCGAATAAGATCTTGATCCACCTTCTCCCAATTCATTGGCTAGTTACCAGTCCGGGTTACTTGAAGCCATGTTGGTAGAACAAGAAGGGATCGAAGGAAGCTCCTCACCCATGGAGCTGTCAACACAAGAGGTTGAGAGCAAAGAAGTGAAGGAAACTGAGGCAATTAAACCAGCCAAATAAAGGGCAACAATCCAATTTGGAGGGCAGCCAGAAGTGCAGGTGAATATGGTGTATCCATGCTCTATGGATTTCTTTAAGAATGGCCAGACAATGAAAGGCCAAGGTGATGCTTGGTCAGACTTGGGCAAGCCAGTCGATTCCGGAGAAACATTGAGTGATGAAGAATTGAACATCATATGCAACAACTGCGACTTAGAAGAAGTGGCTCAGATGGAGATGGACGAGAACCTGGTATGTGAAATTGAGCAGAGTCAAGAGAGTTTGGAGGTAAGCTCAAAAGAAAGTGCTTGTTTTGTCCCGGAGTCTATGTCCGACGTCGAATACCCCTTGGTAATAGATTTAAATTATGTGGAAATTTCATATCCATTTAAATTACCTACTAATGCAATGAGACAACATTTGCGTCCATTATATATTACTGCATATTTCGATGGAGTCCCTTTTAACAGAATCCTAGTGGATAATGGAGCTGCAGTGAATATTTTGCCTTTCCAAACCTTGAAAAAGCTAGGGAAAGGAAAAGCAAAATTAATTCCAACTAGCACATCCATTGCAGGATTTACTGGGGAAAGTCAACATGACAGGGGAATCATCTCCATTAGATTGGCAGTAGGAGACATAGAGACTGATACTGCTTTCTTTGTAATTGACACATATGCTAAATATAATGCTTTATTGGGAAGAGATTGGATTCATGTTAATGGATGTATCCCTTCCTCCATGCATCAGGAATTAATGATTGTCAAGTATGACAAAGGCAAAGAAGTGGGTGTTGAAGGAGTCAAAGCTGATCCACATCCATTTAGTGCCACAGCAAATTTTGCTGAAGCTGAAATGTACAAATCAGATGTAGTTCCTTTGAGTGAATTACTGCAAGCAGCCACTTACCCAACCAACGAGATGGAACTGGCAGAATTGGCAGAGCTGAAATCGAAGCTGAAGCAAACTGTTGATTATGAATCAGACACCCCAAAAGATGATGCTGCTTGGATGTAAGTCCAAGGAAGAGGCGGAGGAAGAGGCCAACTCTTTGGCTTTGGTGAGGTATGTTGCTTTGGGGATCGAGCAGAAGATTCAGGAAGACAATATATTGGAAGATGTTATGCAGGATGATAAGCCTCATGAGAAGGAAATCCAGATTGCTTCTCCAGAGCAGGTTGAAGCTCAAGACCTTCTGGAGTAAGTAAAATTGGGGGATGGCCAAAACCCCAACCCCGTGTTCATTAATAAACAGCTTGAACCAGAGGTGAAAGCTGGGTTAGTAGCACTATTGAAAGCAAACAAAGATTGCTTCGCATGGAGTTACAAGGAACTGCCTGGATTGGACAGGGAATTGGTGGAGCATAGGTTGCCTATCAAGCCACAATTCAAACCTGTAAAACAACCAACCAGGAAGATGAGTCCAGAAACTATTGCAGGTGTTAAAAAGGAGATGCAGAGGCTTCTAGATGCAGGTTTTATTAGAACAGCCAGGTATGTCGAATGGCTATCCAATGTGGTTCCAGTCCCTAAAAAGAATGGGACTATTAGGATCTGTGTTGATTTTCGAAACCTAAATACTGCAACTCCTAAAGATGAATACCCAATGCCTAATGTGGATACACTTGTGGACAGTTCAGCTGGGCACAAGATATTATCCATTTTGGATGGGCATTCAGGGTATAATCAAAATTGTATTGCAAAGGAAGATGTGCATAAAACAACATTTGCTTGCCCTGGAAATATTGGCATTTTTGAATGGGTCAAAATGCCATTTGGACTAAAAAATGCTGGAGCCACTTATCAGAGGGTTATGAATGCCATTTTTCATAATTTGGTTGGAAGTTTTCTTGAGTGCTACATAGATGATATCATTGTGAAGTCAAATTCTGATGAAGATCATTTGAAACACCTAGAGAAGGCATTTCAACAAATGAAGCATTATCAGTTGAAATTGAATCCAGAAAAATGTGCTTTTGGAGTATCAGCTGGAAAATTTCTAGGATATTTAGTCCACAACAAAGGAATACAAGTTGACAGGAACAAAGCAAATGCTATTATTGAAGCCAAACCACCTTCTACAAAGAAGGAGTTGCAAATGTTTCTTGGTCAATTAAATTGCCTTCGAAGGTTTATATCTAATACTGCAGGGAAAATTAAGATCTTCTCTTATTTGTTGAAATTGAAGGAAGGGGAAGAATTCAAGTGGTCCAGAGAGCACGATGAGGCCTTCGAAGCCATCAAGGGCTATCTAGCCAACCCTCCTGTTTTGGCACCTCCCATCAAAGAAAAGCCAGTGAAGTTGTACTTAGCTGCAACGCACGACTCAATAGGAGTACTGTTGGCTCAAGACAATGAAGATGGCAAGGAAAGAGCAGTTTATTATCTTAGTAGGTTCTTAAACTCCTGTGAATGCAAGTATGCTGCAGTAGAGAAGCTGTGTTTAGCTTTATTTTATGCTTCCAAGAAACTCAGGCATTATATGTTGCCTAGAGTAACTTATTTTATTTCTCAAACTGATGTAATTAAGCACATGCTTTCGAAACTGGTGCTTAGTGGGAAGATTGGGAAATGGATAGTGTCTTTGATTGAGTTTTATCTTGAATATGTACCACAAAAATCAGTAAAAGGCCAGGCATTGGCCAATTTTTTAGCTGATCATCCAAATGAACTTGAGACACCAAGGGCATTGGAAGCCACTGTGGTCGAGATCAAGCCATGGAAATTATGGTTCGATGGGTCAAGAACTGCTCAAATGGCTGCAGTAGGCATAATTATGGAATCCCCCCAAGGGTTGAAAACCAAATATGGTTTTCTACTGAATGAGGGACAATGTTCCAATAATCAGGCAGAATATGAAGCGTTGATCATAGGATTAGAAATTTTACTTAACCTGAAAGTGAGTGTTGCTGAAGTTTTTGGAGATTCTCAGCTAGTGATAAATCAGCTAAATGGACAGTTTAAATGCACTAGTCCAGCGTTGATAATTTATTATCAACAGGCCAAGAGGTTGATAGATCAGTTCTATATGCTCACTTTAACTTATGTTCCCAGATTCTTTAATGAAGAAGCTGATGAAATAGCTCAAAGGGCATCTGGTTTCAGAGTTTTATCAGAAAATGAAAAGGAGTTTTGTCAATTAACTTTGAGAAAATCTCTGCCTATGCTGCAAAACAGAATAACTGGTTTCGAAGTTCTGGAAATTAATGTCCATACTAGTCAAAATGTTGATTGGAGGCAAGCATTGATTGCATATTTGACCAAACCAGATAGTGTTGCAGACAAGGCAACCAGATTGAAAGCAATAAACTACATAATGTACAACAATGAGCTATTCAAGAGAGGGATGGACGACCTTCTGTTGAAATGCTTAAATAAGGTAAGTGCCTTTAAGGTAATGGCTGAAGTGCATGAAGGAATTTGTGGAGCACATCAAGCTGGCATAAAAATGAGATGGTTGATAAGGAGGTATGGTTATTATTGGCCTACCATCCTCAAAGATTGTATAGATTATGCAAAAGGGTGTCAAGCCTGTCAAAAAACAGGTCCACTCAAGCGTTTGCCAGTCACAGATTTGCAATATGTGATAAAACCATGGCCTTTCAGGGGTTGGACCATGGACATGATTGGGATGATTTATCCTCCTTCATTGGAGAAGAATAAGTTTATCTTAGTGGCTACTGATTATTTTACAAAGTGGGTGGAAGCACAAGTTTTTCAGGAGGTAAAGCAAACCCATGTTATTGATTTCATAAAAGGAATCATATACAGGTTTGGAAGCCCTCAAACGATAACAGTGGATAATGGTTCCATATTCGAAGTAAAGCTGGTAAGGAATTTTGCTAGTAACCATGGAATTTCATTAATATATACTAGCACTTATTATGCTCAGTCAAATGGTCAAGCAGAATCAACCAACAAGATCATCAAGAAGGGGATCCAGAGAATGGTGGATCAGAACCCAGAGGTTTGGCATGAGTTGTTACTTGACACTTTGTGGGCATATAGAAATACGAAGAGGACTAGCACGGGCACTACTCCATTTGCATTAACTTATGGACATGATGCTGTGTTGCCTATGGAGATTACTGAAAGATCTCAAAGAGTAGCATGTCAAAATAATTTGGATACAGGGTCTTATCATCAAGCCATGCACATGGAGTTAGAAGATATTGATAAAGCCAGAATAAAAGCTTTAAATCAAATCATGTTTCAAAAGGCAAGAGTAACAAGGAGTTATAATAAGAGAGTCTCCCTTCGAAGCTTCGATGAAGGAGATCTTGTGTGTAAGGTTATTCTTCCTATCAGGGATAGGAGAATAAAAAGGGATGGATTAGGAAAATGGGCGCCAACATGGGAAGGGCCTTTTCAAATCCATAGAGTGTTGAGAGGGGGAGCTTATCATTTGAGAAATTTGGATGGTTATGTTCATCGAAGGAAAATTAACGGAAGGCATCTCAAGGTTTACTTTCCATCTATATGGGAATCCTTTCATAGAAGGTAGCTTTCGAAGGAAAGATGTTCAGGTTTTCAATGGAATTTGGTTATTTTAAGCTAAAACCAAAGTGAATCCCGAATTCGAAGCATTGGTTGTATAGCGGTATGATTTCAATTGGTTTTGACATTCAGGAGTTCTTTTCTTTGAAGTTCTTATATGATCACATTTCAGTCAAGGTGTCATATTAGCATTCGAAGCCATGAAAGAGTCAAGCATTGTCAACCAAATTTCCCATTATATTTATGAAACAACAAAACAAAAGAAAACCCAAATGGGTTGAAACAGACCCAAGTGGATCTGAGCAAAATAAACACAAACAGATCCAAGTGGATCTGAACAAAAAAAAACTCCGGCTTAAAAAGCAAAAATGAAGATCATAGTTGATCCTCACAGTCCCAAAGGAGAATATTTAAGAAGATCCTCCCCCCGGGGGACTTTTTGCTTCGTGAGCCGAAAGGACGGATGAGAGATCATCCCAGGTCCTAGCCAAGCAGAGACGTGAAGCTGTCTCCACGCACACCAGCTGGCTTCGAAGCTGTTCGACCTCGCTTCGAAGGGCCTGGAGCTCTGTTTGGATCTCTCTCTTGAGCTCCGTAAGCATATTGGCCAGTTTAGCCATCTCAGCTGCAAGGTTGACAGAAAGAGTAGGTTGATCAGTATCCATGGTTGGATATGTGGAGCGGGAGAGAGTAAAAAAGAGAATGCACCGTCCTGTTAACACATGGGTTTATTTATACTTAAACGAGTACAAAGAATCCACTTCAGTGATTATGGGCATTGATGAGTGGAAATACGTAAGGCTCAGAAGACGAAGGGTCTGAGAGCGTTTGGACGGCATGCCTTCTGATAATTAATGGGTTGCAACTCACAAGGAGACGGCTGGAAAGCCTCGGGAAATAGATGAGTTGGATAAATTGATTTAGACCGCATGTGGTTGGTTTTCGAAGAGCCAGCGTGTTTCAGCGTCGTCAACATTGTTTATTATTTATTCGAGGGCTTCGAACGAGAAGCCCAGTCAGGATAAAATAATACAAAAGTGCCTGTGAAGAAATTTTTTGTTTATTTGGTTTTCTTTATGCTTATTACGTTCACGTTAGTATTTAACATCAAAAACAGAATGAAAGCAGTAACGAAAGGCTAAACTTCCAGTTCATTGGTCAAGGCCAGTATTGAAAACATAAATGTGAATAAGCATTTTTCATTTCATCAACTCAGAAAGTTACAAAAGATTACATCGAGAAACCTATCTAGGGATCCATTATATTTGCATAAAGGATTACATCGAGAAACCTATCTAAGGCCTAATAGTATCTCAAAGTTGGGTCTCTAGGGATCAAAGCTGAGTCTCTAGGGATAATCCAACTGAGATACAAAGATTGGACCAAGCTTCACTGAGACGTGATCCAATCTCCCTACCAATTATTGGTAGGGAGCTAGAGCTCCTAGCACCACAGTAGGAAGCTCATAGCTCCATAGGTAGGTAGGTGGGCTTCGAAGACCATTATTGGTTAGATTCTTTGGTCTTCGAAGCGACCGCTGGATACAGCCACATCGTGAGCACTGATGTGGCTATACCCAGAGGCCTTAGGGTTTAAGGGAAATCTCGTGAGAAATGATGTGGCTATGTTTGGAAGCTTTTCTTCAGAAACAGGGGAGGAGGTTTCATGATGGGTTTCTTTGGAGCCCTAACTGGGAAGCTTGTTTGAAAGTTGCTGAAAGAAAAGAAAATGGAGGAAGAAGATGCTTGTGAGTTTTCTTTTTCCCGAGACCTCTATTTATACTAGTAAGCTGGGGAGTATTCATTTATGGCTCTTTAAGATACGGTAGGTGAAGCGTTGGCACAGTAATCTTCCTGAGTAATGGAAAGTGGAAAACAGTGTTTGAGTTAATTGTGGATGTACTTGCCCAAAAGAATCGAATAATCAATGAAAGAATAAAGTACAAACTGTGTAAAGTTACAGGAAAGGACTAGTTACATTACAAATGGTAGTTAGTAGTCCTCGAAGAGAACTAAAGTTAGCATCCAAAAGGGACGTATGAGTTGCTATTCTCCTCTGTTCCTCTTGAAGGAAAGGAATAAGCCGTGGGAGCATTGACTCATCCCTTAGTGCTTCACCCTCAAGCTCTGGGAAGCCCCTAGAAACTTCAGCTCTCTCTTCCCTGACCTTTTTCATTTCTTCTCGTAACCGCTGCATCTTCTTGTCAAGCTCTGAAAGCTTATCTTTTCGAGCCTGATATAAAGATAGGCGAGAGGCGGTCTCGAGTGCTTTGGCTTCTAACTTGTTGGCCTTTTCGAAGGTCAATCCAATGCTCTCGGACAAAAAATGATTGTGAGCAATCAATTCACTGAACTGCTTGAGGTGCTCTTGGAGAGTGGAATTGATTGAAAAGGGAAGACCTTGGGAGAGAAGTAAAGCTTGATGGCACATCTCGAAGTGATAGGCTAAACTATGTTCAATCAAAGTGGGAAGTTCTAGCTGATTTAGGGTCCTCAGAAGACTCTTTAATGTCAGAACTTCTTCCTTCGAAAGAACATGTTTAAGCCTAAAAGAAGGTAAGAGAAGAGGTGTGGAGGGGCTCAAGAGTTGCTGAAGGCTTTCCAAAGGGTTCGAAGAGATAAGAGGAGTGGGAGTAGCTATTTTATTGCAAAATTCTTCCAATTGACTCTTAAAGAGGGATATGTCAAAAACCACTAAGGGCAAGTCAATTGGAGAAGAGGAAGATGTGGGATGGTCTCTAGGAAGAAGAGCCATGCCTGTTGCCTGTATAAGGTTTATAAGTTAAAGTTAAGTGGAATGGAAAACAGGAAATGAAAGGTATGATTGATTGTCAAGAGTACCTGATCAGAGGAAGAGGTTGAACTGGAGCCTTGATACTCAACACTTCTAAGAGTATGGCTCTTCGAAGCCAAAGTAGGGTTCATCCTTAGAGGTCTCTCCCCTGAAACCGATAAGGGAGTGAGGGGGAAGTCTCTCTGAAGGAGGGGAAGTGGCCCCAGAATCTTCGAAGGAGCCAAACCGGCCATAACCTGTGCAAAGGTTGGCTCAGTAAGGAATGACAGCAAAGTATGCATGTCAATATCCTTTGCAGCAAAGTCTTTCTGTACAGAAAGAGCTTGAATAGGGGATGCCTGCAAAGGACAAAGGAAAGTTAGAGTGAATCCTTTCACAATTCGAAAGGTGAGTATTCAGAGGATACCTTGTGAGGGACATCTTCTGACGTTTGGATTGAGGGCTCTATCACCTCTTGTTGAGGGCAGGGAACAAGAGCTAGGTCCAACGCCTCAACAGGGGATGCAACTTGAGCCTACAAAGAAGTTAACAGTAAGTCACTAGCACAAGAGACACATGAGAATGTATGCAGTTTAAACTGACTTACCTCTTTTGGGGAGGAAGGCTTCTTTGGAGAAACAGGCCTCTTGGGAGGAGTTATTTTCCTCACATAGGGGAGGGTCTCCTTCGCTTGTCTTATTTCACCTGGTTCGAACTCAAGAATCAGAATTACAGTAAAGTTCTCTTATTCTTAAGGGAATACTGAATCATAAATGAGAAAGGAATTTACCCCTTGAGGCCAGTATCTCTGTGTCACTCTCTGTTTCTTCATCACTGGAAGAAACCTGAGGGCCACGCTTCCTAGTGGTCCTTGTCCTCTTCGAAGCTGAAAGGAAGGGGATAAGAAGGTGACTCGGATAATAATATGGGAGTTTAAAGATTAATTGGAGGGAAGGAAACCAACCTGGAGGTACAGCTGAGGGCTCAAGATAGTGCTTGGTGGGAATTACTTCTGTAGGCTGAGAAGTAATCTTTCTCTTCTTCGAAGCACTTTCTGAAGAAGAGGTGGCACCTGCAGGATGGAATGTAGTTGGGTTTGGTTTCAGCAAAAGAGAAGAGATGTTCAGAGACAATTACCTCTTTTTTGTGTTACCCTCGTAGATTGCCTTCTTGGTGGAGAGGGGGGAACGACCATTGCGATTGGGGAGGCTTCGACTGGAGTCAATCTTTGTTCAACTTCGCCTCCAGCAATGTCTTCGATTCCTCCAGCCAAGCCAAATTCGTTGTCGGAGGAGAAAGAGGACGAATCATTTTTTCCTCCATGCCCAAACTCGGACTTCTCAAACCCAATGTGGGCTAGAAACTGTTTGTAGGGTTTAATCCCTGAGAGGAAAGAGCAGTTGGAGTGCCACCAGTTGTCAAATGCAGGGGTGGTGCGCACTTCAGGTTCCCTGAAGTCCTGAGTAATTGTCATCCTCAATGCATTTCTAGCTTGAGCAAACCCTGTCAGGAAATGCTCGACCGAGATGGGTGATCGTTCAGACATACAAATGTTGGCAGAGCCACAGTAAGGGGTAGGTATGCCTTGAACAAAGTCCAGCTGTCTAGCAAATTGTGCAGGGCAGTATACCTCTGCATGTGCTAAGGACTTGGTGGTGTTCGACGAGGAGATAAAGATCTCTCTGTTTGTAAGAATGTTGCTCCATGCTTGGAGAGCTAGAGAGGATCTTCCCTGTCTATCCGCCAGAATGTCGAACAACCATGCTGGCCCAACAAGAGTAGGGAATGGATTGGGCCACTCCCTGTCTGAGGCGAGACCAGTAAATAAGCAGAGGTAGTACACCAAGGTCTGTGTAGTGCTGTCCTCTGGGTGAACATAGTTGTCACCATGAACATTGGGCGCCTCGACGACGCCAGTAAGGGATGTGGGTGCTTTGAAGGGACCCAACTCAGGGAAGTAGGCATGAAGCCATAGTTGAATAAACCATTGGGTCCCTCCCTGTGAGTGGTTCAGACCCTTCTGATAGAAGTCATACCCGGCTTTATAGACGTGGCCAAGGAAGAAGGAGGCGAAGTCGAACTCTTCACCTCTAGCAAGTGCCAGTGCCAGCGGAACGAATTCATTCATCACTCTTTTTCCAGAGTGGCAGAAGATGTGCTTGCAGAGGGTGTAGAGAATGTAGGCAAAAAATTCTGTTTCAGTCACTTCGCCTACCAATTTCTTTTCCCTGTGGTAGAATTGGGAAAAGGCCCCGTTTGTGGCGGTCAAACGAGTAAAGCCCTCAGGAGGAAGGTACTCCTTGGTAGGGTCAAATTGGGGGCCGTATGGAATGAGCCCCAGCATTTGGGTAACATCCAGAACTGTGGGTGCCATCATGCCACAGTTAAAGCGAAAGAAGTTGAAGGATGGGTCCCAAAAGGCCAAAGCGGCCTGAATCAGAGAAGGATTTTGTGGGACCCCCTTCGAAGGAGGGTAATAATTCTTTTCAAACCCACCTTCTCTAAATCGTCCGACTTCGCAGCCAACATGCGGGTGGTCCATATCTTCCAATACTTGTCCAATGTAGGCCAACAGGGGAAGGATTTCTTTGGGAAATTTCGCCAATCGAGGCTCGAACAGGCCCGAATATCGGCATCCCCCAGTCGAGGATAGTAGAGAGAAAGGCTAGCAGGGATTTCTCCTATGAGTTGAGGGCCCAAAATATAAGTACCTTCTTCGCTAGGGTTTGGAATGAAGACCCTGGCGTCGAGGTAGGGCTCTTCAGTTGGTCTCGGTGTTTTTCCTGACACGAATCGCCTCAATGCCAGAGAGGGAGTAGGATGTTCTGGGGCTGTTGGATTGCTGGAAGAAGCCATTGATTCAGTTTGGTTTTTAGCGTTGTTGGGGAGAAAGAGGGTTCTGTTCTTGAGAGATTTCGAGTTTGAAAAGCTTGAATGCGTAGAGTGTAAGGGGTGGTTTTGAATTAATTCCGCTTTTATACTCCTGCAAGTGGGCCAGGCCTGTAGTGGGCCCGTACCTTGGGGTCCGCTGGGGTTGGTTTTTTCTCTTTAGTAGAGTTATTATTGCTAGAATTACTATTTTAACAATAAGCCCGAGTCCAGCATATTGATGAAAGGGGAATTTCATTGAACAAAACTACTGGATTACAAAATTGAAATTTGCGTATTTACAAAAAAAGCAAAACAAGGGAAATCCTAGTTCCTATAAAAAAAGAGCATAAATTAGGCCTTCGAAGGGCCTGGGTGCTGAGAAGTTGCTTTTTTATTCTCGAAGTAATGAGGAAAGGACCAAGTAACAAGACTATGGAACTTGTTCCATGCAAATTGGAGGAATTTCAGCTCCATTTTCCTCATGTCTTCTTTGGAGTCCGACTCCAATTTCTTATCTAGCAGAGGCCTAAAGCGGAGCACCAGTGCTTTGGCCTTCCTTCGAAGCTTAGCCTCTTTTGTTGGACGCTTCACTTGTCGTCTTTTGAAGCGCCTTCGAAGCTTTTTGTCGGCATGGCCAGGCACCACTTCAAAGGACTCAGCGGTGAAGTTCTCAATCTGGTCATGCAATTTCTCAATCCTTTCTTTGGCAATGGCATAATCTTGAAGGATTTGATCGAAGCAATACGCAGTGGTATTGGCTTCGAGCCATGCCTTGATCACTGGTAGAAAGTCCAGGAAACAGTGGATTTGGTAAGAAACCGCGGAGGGGATGGAGCATAGCACTAGTGTTTCGCAAGCCCATTTGAAATTGGTAAGTGGGACTTGTTCTTCCAGGATGTGGATGTCCAGGAAGGAGAAAGCTGCAAGGAGCTGTAAGGCTTTGCTCTTGTCAGCAGGGTAGATGGAATAACCATATTGCCATTGGAAATGAGGGGTGTTGATGGCGAGGTTATTCACCTTGTTGAACCAGTCAGGCTCTTCAGGAAGGGGAACCAACTTATTGGTCTCTTCGAAGTCAGCTGGGAAGTGTGGGGTTTGCACCTCTGTGAGCCAGAGGGTTTTTTGGGCTTGGGCCATGCGTTTGAAGTCGCAATAAGGGGCAGGCCCAAGATAGTTTTCCTCTTACTTGAGGAAATGAGAAAATTTGAGAGACGAATAAATAGATTCGAGCAAGCACATGTGAACGGTGTCGTTACCGCTCAAAGGTAGGAATTGACTCGCAAAAAGGGTTCGAAAGTGATGGAATCTGTTAGGTGTGGGGTCAGGTTGTTCAAACTTGACCAGGATGATGCCAGTATTGGTAGAGTTTTCTCCCCATGAGCCCCAGTTGGACCCATCACACGAATTCGAAGGGGTTAAAGAGGAATCCCAACCCGTGGAAGATGGGTTGGGGGTATGAAATGTTCGATCAGAAATAATCTTGCCTGCCAACATTCGAGGAGAATCTGGAGGAGACATTTGGGGAGAGTGAGATTGATGATCGAGGTTGTCTAGGATAAGATTGATTTCTGGAAGAGAGTCCATAAACGTAAGACTTCTTAACAGAAAAGACTCAAATTCGAAGGGGTTTATGAGGGGTAATGTGATTCGTTAAACCCTATCATTAACTGCCATTTATAGGGAAATTATTGTAGCTATCTTTGGGAAGCTCAATAGACGTGCATGGGAATGAAATCCTGTCATGCTTCGTGCATTCGGATTTGAAGGGACATGGGCAGAAAACGTGTGCCATTAACATTTATTTAGCATAAATAAAATGTTAATGCGGGGGGTGTGTTTACATCCTGAAAAGTGCCACCCAATGAAAAAATTTCACGTGGCCCCGAACGGTACGGTAGTTATATGAAGCATGTCCCAGTCGAGTACCAATTACAGAGGATTGCGAGAGTTAAGGGAGACACTGTTTTTAAGACAAACGGTGTCGTTTTAGAATGAACCGGTGTCGTTTGAGTAATAATTAAACGGTGGTTTAGGAAGTTATTGGATCTAACCATTGATTTGGACTTTACGATCATCGAATGGTGTCCTCACTACCCTGTTTTATAACTAAAATTAGATGTAAGTGCA
>BPLS01003442.1:0-15636 GCA_019656275.1 Rhododendron kiyosumense
TGGCAGCCCACAGTGGCGACTTTGCTGAGGAGTTGAGAGCCAAACTTAAAAGATATTTATGGGATTTCAAGAAAGATGCTTATATTCTTAACCTTTGCTTTACACTTGCGTTGTTCACTAGTTGCGCTGGCATATTTTGGCAATCCTGTTAAATGTCAGGGAATTCCTAAATGAATAGCAACCTCCAACGAAGAAGGGTCACGCTACCATCGACCATTGCTCGGCGTACGTTCAGTAGTGAGAGGCATACCTGTGACTCCGAGTCCGAGGAACCCCTCTCAAACCAAAACCTGGCCTTTTGCACTCGTAGATAACCATTGAACTATCCCAACTAGGACAAGAACCCGATGGTTTAGGACAATGTGATAGACTCTGCTGACATGCTGCATCTTTCACATCTTACATGTATATAATCATGTTGCTTCATACATGTATAGTTCAAGCATTAGGCCAGTCTTAGAGCTCTTTTTCGTGGCTTGAGAAAGGTTGCTAAGACTCGATGAAGAGTTGTGTACATCGTCAAATACACGTTGTTTAAAGGTAGTCCGTTTCTAAGCAATAAGCCTTAAAAGGAATCAAAACTTGTTGCATCCTAACCCAATTCCTCAATCAAAGATCCAAAGGAGAATGAGGAAGTGATTAAGTGGTAGTGTCATGGTACCCACACCACTTAAACAACGGTGCCATGTCATCGTTTGGGTAAAAGCGTCGTGCCACTCATGCCACCGTGGTTACGGTCTCATGTTGCTATTGCTAAGTTGCTTCCAAAATCAAAATTGGGACTTTGAATGAAGAACGCGCTAAGATGTAACATGTTTTGACATCTCTCGAGTCTTTTTGCAACGAAGGGTGTATTCTAAAAAAAAAATTACTGGGGATCAAGGCAACCTTCAAGGGCTGTTTCCAAAGAGTCTAGGAGACTTAAAATCCATGGAGCATACCTCCAGTGTTGGCCGTGCTCAAATGACTTCCCCGTGCTCTTATTTAGCCTTAAGATCTGCTTGAATTTAGGCCGCAACAACCTCACTGCTTTGTCTTGGATGGTCAAGAAAAGGAGATTGGCTCTGGTTCTAATGATCGGAATTTAACCTGCCTGACACGACTTACCCGTGGTTGTCGTGACCCTTGGTACAAAAGTTCTTAAGTGAAACAAAAGGTCGGTGGATAGGTCTGGGGAGATGTAGATGATGATATATAAGCATGACATCCTCTTAAATAATAAGAACATTGCTCTTAAATCGATCTTTTGCTTTACTGTCAGTTCTGAATCATTGGGAAGAAGGCGGAAAAGGACACTGACCCCCATTGGACTAGTGTCACGACCCCGATTCTAGAAACTTTGTCGAGTCATCGTGACCGGCCGATGAGTCCTAACGCTCATCCAGGCCTCTTTTTCATAATTAAATTTGGAGACAATGGTTTGAGAAAAGCATAACTGTTTTATTTCAAATACCTTATTACAAAACCCAAGTCTTTTGAAAAGATAACATTTGTACAATATCTACACAAAAGTACAACAAGCATGTCCCAGGGCAGCAGCAACTCCATCTCTATTCTTCATTATCTGTGAAAAAAATATCACTTTTCATAAGCCGAATGCTCGTGTGAGATACAAATACAAACGTTGCACGTTTTATACCATGGAAAGCAATTTTTAACATAAATGCTTGCATAATCCGAAACAAATAATCTTATGATGTTCATCCAACAGCTTAATCTTTCTGTAGGGGAGTGACCCCTCTTGCTATGTGAAATGATCAAGTCACTAGCCACTAGGGCCCTATTCTTTCTGTCCTTATAACTCTCTTCTGTGTTATGGTATCTTTTTAAGCGTCCCCCAAACTTGGGACAATTGTCTGGATGCATCAATAGGTCATCTCCTTTGTCTGACCGCTTTCTTTTTCTAGCTTTAAACTTTACAGCGTCACCACCTTTGTCTGACGTGCTTCTAATCTTTAACATGAAAATTTTGTCACATCTTTTCCCATGGCATATCTAAAAAGAAATTGTAATCTTTTCTCAACATAAAATCATGCTACTTTTATAAAGGAAAATCATGTAACTGGAGTATAAGTATCTTACCTTGAAACTTGAGAATGTAATGAAGACTCAACTTCTACCTTTGCTGTCTGCTGAACTAAAGTAGTACAATAGTACACGGCTCGACTACTTCTTTTCTTTCCTTTCAATAGCACCAACTGTAGACTACTGTTCTAATACTACCAGTAGCATTGTTTTTACCGTACTAAAGGTAGTTTGTCTACTTCCTTTTTCTATGACATGCACATAAAGTATTACCCCTATTTATTGGCTTTCTTTAGTTACACTTAACTTGTCCAGGTGTCACAGAAGCTTGAGGCGGTAAAACTACAAGCATGACGTGTAAAAATTATCCCTATGATGTGTTGAACTAGAAGATTGTGGTAGCCTTCTCTTTTACCCCTTTTATCCTCCGGAACCTGGTAGAATTTCCAAGTTTCATACATATTATACATATATGTTCTAGTTATGGTATTTTGCCCTCTTTCGAGTAAATTATGTATTGTGTGTACGTACATTATATGAAAAGAAATATTTTCAATTTTTGTTGCAGACTAAAACTAAATAATTTTTACGTGCCGGTCTTAACATTGTCTTCATTTTTAGTCGAGTCACGTATGTATTTTGGGTCGGGCTGTTACAACTAGACCTGCTAAACAGAGACTCATTTGGCTTGAATATGAAATACCTTTACCAATTCAAATGGCGGGCCCAACCGTTAAAGAAGAGGTTAAGAAAATGGTGACACGACAATCCTACCAAATAGGGCAACTGATGGACATGATGGAAAAGCTAAGTGCCCGTCTTCCTCCCATGTCTGACGAAGACGCGTCCACTGGAAGTTCAAACACTAACACGACTGATGTCGTGGCCAAGATTACCAAGCTTGAGGAGGCCATCCTTAAGAGTGAGAAGATCGCTGCAACTGGAGTGGATATGGATAAACTTTGCTTGTTCCCAAATGCCACACTTCCGGAAAAGTTCAAAATGCTGGACTTTGTTAAGTTTGATGGCACCACCGATCCTAAGGCTCATCTAATGGGGTATGTAGGTTTTCTGTCAATTTGGAAGATTGAAAAGGATGCAATGGCCCAGATGTTTCATCAAAGCCTAACTGGACCTGCTCTTCAATAGTTCTTGGCTCTAAGGCCGTCTAAGAAGAAGAGTTGGGAGGATATAGGTGCAGCCTTTGTCGCTCAATACAGTTACAGCATACAGCTAGAAATGACCACTCGAGAGCTGGAATCAACCAAAATGGACTCCAAGGAGACTTTCGTTGATTTCGTCAAGCAATGGAGGTTCAAGGCAGCACAAATGGTAGAGAGGCCAACTGAGAAGGACCAAATTTGCATGATTACTCATAATTTACAGCCAACCTTTGCTAAGAACTTAGACCTTGCCCAAGCCTCAACCGACTTTAAGACTTTCTTCAAAGCTGGTCTTGTGGTCGAGGAAGCATTACAAACTGGCATTTTGGAGAAGGGAGATTCAAACACCCACAACCGAAAGACCTATTACAACAACAATTCCAATCTCTATGCCATTGACTGAGCAACCTCCAACTCTAACCAAAGTCGATCTGAACCAGTCAACCAGATATCAACCCCTCCCAACCATCAAAGCAACCATATACCATCGCCAAATTCCCCATCCCTATACACATTATCCTAGAAAGACTCGTTCAAAAAGGAGTCGTCAAACCACTCCAACCAACCCCTCTCCCGCAAAATCTCCCAACCTCACACAACCCTAATTCCCATTGTGCCTATCACTAGATGCTTGGTCACGCCATCGATGACTATTGGAGACTCAAGCATAAGCTCCAAGATCTCATCAAGGACAAGACCATTGAAAACCCACCTTCCAAGCCAAACACCATTACCAATCCACTCCCAAAGCATGCCCATAATTCCCAAGTCAACCATGTCAACTTAAATCCCACCATGTTCAACCCAAGCCAATACATAGTTCCATCAACCGAACCGAGACCAATAGCCTAAATTCCCAAAGGAGGAGTCCACTATATCAAGGACATGGAATATGAGTGGACCATCAAGTGGGGCGCTCTTGTGGACGAGTGGCTGGAAAGAGAGGCTGCAGAACTCTATGCTGAAATTAACCTGAGACCATGGAAAAGGGCATGGGGATTTTCCAAGTCAATAATGAATGGCCGAACATTGGTGTCATAAACGTCAATGAGGACGAATTGGAATGGGACCCAATGCTCAATGAATGGCAAATGATAAAGGAGGATGACCCACAAGACTATGTCACACTCCCCCTTCTCTTCATGGAATATGAGCAAGATGTTGCCCATGATCGAGCTAGTCCACGACCATTTGGGTAGCCGCTAAAAAATTTGGAAAACCTCTATAGAAATGATGAGTTTTGTCCTTAAAACTACATCATGAATGACCTGCTGCCAAAACCTATTGTTCGTATTCCTGATAAACCTTGCATTTCAGTCATCCAAGGCTTATGGGAAGACAACGACGCTGTCAACCTCAGGGTAGGAGAAAAAGAATGGACCATTGGAAAGGCTGTGCAAGAGGAAGGAATCATAGGAGACGATTTGTGGGCCTATGAAATTGTGGAAGAATTGGGTGAGGCTTTGAATGCTACACGGCTAGACAATGGAAAGCGCAAGGCTGAAACTGAACTCACCAATCTGTATAATGACTATGTTGAACTCTAGGATGAAGCATACCCGAAGCTTGTGAGTCACATGACAATAAGCGAACGTGTCTACCAACCTTCGAATCTTTAGGCTGGAGGACCGTCCCGCCTGGTTCAAAATGGCCTCTTTAATCCCGTTGTTCAAAATAATGTCCCTGAGGAAGATGTCATCTAGAGACAATTGGCCAAAGTCCTCATTGCTGTTTCCATTTGGGCCATCCAGTCTCAATCCCATGCACATCGCCAAAAGTTGATTCAAATGCTCTCATGAATGGAAATTGTGCCTGAAACTACTCCCGAGGACATGGTAGCCTTGCTTACTCCTCACCTCTCGAAGCATGTTATTACATTCAATGAGGCAGACCTACCAATAGAAGGAGCCGGACACAACAAACCTCTGCACATCATTCTTAAGTGTATAGAGAAATGGGTTCTAGTTGTCCTCATAGATAACGGCTCAGCCCTCAATGTCTATCCTCTCCGTACCGCTTATTGTTTGGGATTGAAGAACAAAGATTTTGCACCATCAGACTAAGGCATCCGCGCCTATGACAACACTCTTTGAAGGGTAAAAGGCACTGTGATGATCAAGGTAATGGTGGAAAACTATGAGATGGAAGTGGAGTTCCACGTCTTGGATATCCCTTCCTGATTTAACCTACTTTTGGGTAGGCCGTGGCTTTACCATCCCAATATAATGGCGGTACCCTCTACTCTTCATCAAAAAGTCCAGCTCGGACTTACCTTTAGCACCTTAACTATCCATGGGGACTCCGGCATTTGCCTGAACTACGAAGACAATGCCCATCTACTAGAAATTGAACACGGAGAAGAAGATATCATGCTAGGAGGTTTCTCTTTTGACGCCGCAGGCACTGTTCTTACCATCAAAGTGGACAAGGATTTCTACACTAGCTCCGCAGCCATTGAAATGATGAGGAAGATGTCCTATCTTCTTGGAATGGGTTTGGGGCGTAATCTGCAAGGCCCATCCGAATTTCGTAACTTTCCATCAAATCCTAGGTAGTACGGTTTGGGGTTTGACCCCACAAAAGAGGAAACTAAGAAGGAAATGAGGGTAAACATTGTGCGAAGGGCATTATTCCAAGACCCTGTCCCTATCTGCTTTGTGCCAGGAAAGGAAACCATCTATCAGGGGCATCCAGAGCCATTTTGGGATCTCGAGACAAAGGAGCAACACTTGGGTTTGAAATCTTCGCTGCCGACAGTTGCGAAGATGAGGAAACCGAGAAGCTGGAGTCACTGGTAAAGGCCTTGGCACCGAATTGGGAGGACGTTTTCAATGCAAGCAATCTTGAGTCTCTGTTTGGGGGAGCTAGTCCTAAAGGTCTAGTCAAGGATGCAGAGGTAATGATGCTGGGGGATGAAGCTGTCAAAGTCCCAACCTTGCTATTTGTGGAAGCCGTTGGAGACTAATAAAAATTGCACTTTCACACCTGTTGTAACTTGCATTGACACTAACTCTGAGTCTTCTGTGACCGACACTGAGTCCTTTGAGTCTAGCTTTGAGTCGGAGTTTGTGCCTTTAGGCCCTCCTCGTAGTAGTTTTTATTTCGAGTTCGAGTCCATTGCCATGTATCCTTTTGCGAGAACCGCTAATGAAATCAATAAAGTGACTGATTCTGCTTACCTTTTTGTATTTGAAATAAATTGCGTCGACCCCAATGATGAAGGGAAAGAGTTTGAAGGGGACATCCCCAAAGAACTGAGATCTCTAGTTGAAAGGGAAGACGAAAGACATGCCAGCCTATAAAAGAAGAAGTAATTTTAATAAACTTGAGAGATGAGGAAAATCCCCGAATGGTTCAAATTGGTTCCGCGTTGTCTCTGGAAGAGTGCTAAGAATACATTGGCTTGCTTAACGAGTTCGAGGATGTCTTTGCATGGTCCCACGCAGACGTGCCCAGAATCGATCCTAAAATCATGGAACATCGAATTCCTCCCTATCCCGATGCAAATCTAGTTAAATAAAAACTGAGGAAAATTAGGCCCAATTGGGTGCTAAAGATAAAAGAGAAAGTCACTAAATAGATTAATGCTAGATTTCTAATGGTAACTGAATACCCTCAATGGGTCGCAAACATTGTGCTTGTCCCCCCCAAAAAATGGCAAGATTAGAATCTGTGTAGACTTTAGGGATTTAAACAAAGCTAGTCCCAAAGACGATTTCCCCTGCCTCATATTGATGTACTTGTAGACAACACCGCTAAACATGCTTTGCTTTCTTTCATGGATGGATTTTTGGGATACAATTAGATCCTCATGGCGCTCGATGACCGTGAGAAGACTACCTTTACCACTGAATGGGGGACATATTGCTACCGGGTTATGCTATTTGGGTTAAAGAATGTTGGGTCAACTTATCAAAGGTCTGCGACGGCACTGCTTCACAATATGATTCACAAGGAAGTGGAAGTCTATGTCGGTGACATGATTGTCAAATCCAAGGAATGGGACGGCCATCTGACCGCACTAAGGAAGTTCTTTGAAGGAATCTGAAAGTATAGAATGTGCCTCAACCTAGCGAAGTATACATTTGGGGTCATCGTAGGAAAAATGCTTGGCTTCATGATCATGGCTCAAGGCATTGAAGTAGACCCCTCCAAGATCAAAGCCATTCTTGAAATGGGACTACCGCAGTCCGAAAAAGATGTACGTAATTTCCTTGGAAAATCCAATTCATTAGCAGATTCATTGCCAAGTTGACCACGACCTGCGAGCCGATGTTTCGCTTACTCAAAAAGGGTGTCCCTTTAAATGGGATGAGAGGTGTCAAAAAGTCTTTGATGCAGTACGAAGGTATCTCCAAAATCTGCTCGTTCTAATGCCAGCAGTCCCGGGAAAACCTTTGATCCTTTACTTGTCTGTTACCACATCCTTGAAGGAGATGATGGGGTTGAAAGGGCGATCTACTACTTGAGTAAGAAGATGACCAGATCCAAAGAAAGGTGCACTTCTTTGGAAAAGACATGTTGGGCCCTCGTGTGGGTCTCCCAAACACTAAGACATTACATGCTTGCTTATTCAGTGGGTGTTAATTTCTTGAATGGATCCTCTCAAATATCTTGTCGAGAAACCTGCACTCACTGGTAAGCTAGCACGTTGGTTGCTCTTGCTAGTAGAGTTTGAACTTAAGTATGTCACCAGAAAGTCTGTCAAAGGAAGGGCAATCGCGGAGTTCCTAGCAGATTACCCAGTCGAAGGGCTGAAGGACACTGAGTTCAAGTTCCCTGACAAGGACGAAATGACCATGGTAGATGACACATGGAAATTGTACTTTGATGGAGCCGCCAACTAAAAGTGGTTTGGGGTTAGGGCATTGCTGGTATTGCTCGAAGGGTCGCATATCCCTCTTTCTTTCAAGCTCAATTTTGAAGTCACTAATAATCAAGCCGAGTATGAAGCCTGCATTGTGGGGATGGAGGCTGCTTTAGCAATCACTGTCAAGAGACTCGAAGTGATAGGAGACTTGAACCTCATTGTATCACAAGCTAACGGCGACTGAAAAGTCAAGGAGGAAAAGTTAAAACCGTATGACCTAATCTGCCTTTTCGACAATATGACCTTCACCCATGTGCCAAGAATGAAGAGTCAATTTCTGAATGCCCTTGCAACCTTGGCGTCTATGGTTAAAATTCCCATCATGATTAAACAAAAGAACTCCCCTGCGTATGATCATGTGATGGTCATTGATAAACCTGGCGATGACCTCCCATGGTACCATGACATTTGAAACTTGATTGAAAGAGGGGAATATCAAGCCTAAGCAAGTAAGAAGGATCAAATCGCACTCCAAAGGTTGGCGGCTCACTACATTATATGCGGAGGAAGGTTGTACCAGAGGTCACATTGCGGATTGCATAAGCTGTGTATCTATGGTGACGAAGCAACAAAGGTAATGCAAGAAATCCACGAGGGTGTCTGCGGCCCTCACATGAATGGCATGATGCTTGATAAGAAGATCCTAAGGCAAGGCTACTTCTAGTCCACCATGGAAACGAAGTGTGTAGAGTATGTATGGCGGTGCCACAAATGTCAGACCCATACAATTCTCATGCACGTCCCACTATCTGAGCTACATCAAATGGCCTCACCTTGGCCATTCTCTATTTGGGGAATTGATGTCATAGGCAAAATCACACCAAGGGCCACAAGTTCATTTTAGTTGCCATTGATTACTTCACCAAATGAGTAGAGGCAGCTTCCTACACGACTTTGACAGCGGTACAAGTGGCTCACTTCATCAAGCAAAATGTCATTTATCGGTATGGTGTCCTGCAAGCGTTCGTATATGACAATGGAGTGCATTTCAAGGGGCGAGCCAGAGAAGTCCTCGAGGAATTCCAGATTCAAGTACACAAGTCAACAGTATACTGACCACAAACCAATGGGGCTGTGGAAGTGGCAAACAAAACCATCAAGACAATCCTTGAAAGAACCACTGAGTCGGTAAGAAATTGGCATGAACAACTACCACTAGCACTTTAGGAATATCGAACGTCCGTACGTACTCCGACAGGGGCAACACCCTATTACTTGGTATACGGCATGGAAGCTGTTCTCCCCATCGAGTTGGAAGTACCATCGCTAAGGGTCATGGCAAAATGTGACGTAAGCAAAGCAGAATGGCTGAGCAGCAGGTTTGAAGAACTCATGCTACTTGGCGAAAGAAGGTTGAAGGCCTTCTACGATGTGCAAGGATACCAATGAAGAATTGGTTGTGCGTTCAACAAAAAGGTGAAAACCAGAGACTTGACAGAGAGGGATATGGTTCTAAAGGAAATTCAAGCACCTGTCTTTGATCCAAGGGGAAAGTTCCGACCAAAGTGGGCTGGGCCATACATCATTAAGACTATCCAGTCCGGAGGAGCAGCACAGCTCATCGACCTCAACGGCAATGAGTTCTCGACGCTTGTCAATTTAGATCAACTCAAACGTTACTACCCCTGAGAGAAGCTCATTGGGCTGAAAATTGCAAGGGTGGGCAGACCTAAGAAAAAGCTTGCTAGGTTGAAAACCCGCAAGGGCGGCCTAGGTAAAAGTTAACGCATAGAAAAAATTGAAAAAAAAAAATCAAAAAGAGCTAGCTAGGCCGAAAACCCAAAAGGGCGGTACTAGGCAAAATTTAGAGCGCAAAAAGAGAGTGTCAATACGCGAGTGAACCCTACCCTGAACTACGTCATGACTTGATTTCTTGGCAAAAAGAATACGTAGGCAGCCTCATCTTGAGGTTCGGTCACATTCTCGAATAAAATCCAAAAGTTGACAAGTGTTTGCAATCTCGAGATAATGATAAGCGCACAATCAATGAACCAAGAGGGGGAAACCCTCATAATTCAATTTTATTTAAATCATTCTTAAAATAAAGGTTGGGAATGAAAGCAACAAACGACAACAACAATAGAAGAAATAATAAAAACACATCAAAGAGGCCTACATTTTATTCCAAACACAAAGTGATCAAGTTGCGAGTCAGTCACACTCAAATTCATCTTGCCCTCAAGTCCCTCCTCAGCATGCTTTTGTAACTCTTTCGAATCATGATGGATGGGTTACGTTCTGCTGGCAAAACCATTCTGACTCCTCAAGTACGAGCATAGGCTTCAAGAGTGGCCATGCGAAACCTGGGCATTTCAAACTCCTCGGGGCTGCCAAATAGAATCCTTTGATCTATCCCAAACTGGCGAAGGATACAGCTAGGGATATAGAAAGTGAAACTGCTCAAGCCGGCCAATACCATCCTCTGAGTGTTCATGTTCCGAATGGCCATGTCAGGAAGGGATAGCCACAAGCATCTCCAAAAGATGTTCTCTCCTGAAAGCAAGGAAAGAAAGGATAACCAACCTGCCACATTTGTATACACCGATTGGTATTGTCTAGAGGGGAAAACACAAGGATTGTAACTCCAGTTAGCTGATGGAAGCTATAGAACCCCGATCTTGTCACAAAGCCACATTTGTCCAAAGAGAGGAAAAACGAGTGAGAAACTCCACATAAAGCCTAAAACCGAGCGTTGAGATAAAATAAAGGAGAGAATGGCAGAAAAAGGAGAGCAGAGTGAGGGTTTACCTGCAACAACAATGGGTTGCCCCCAAAGTACCTAGTCTGTCCCGCTCGAACCGTGTCTAAGCCAATCAAGGTCTCCGCTAGCACCATGGGAACGACATCCCTGCGTTCCTCCATCTGGGCAGTAACACAGGCAAGAAGGTGGCTAGCACGACCGCTGGGAGAAACCAATAGATATGCAGCCAGTAAGCACATGCACAAAGCTGACATGCGCTTGGCGCTTGCTTTGCCAAACAAAGTCGTAAGGTTTGCCTTCCCATGTGAACATTTCAATCAAGCGCAAGACATTGAGTTTGCCACTCCGCACCAAGAACTTGGAAAAAGCATCACTCACGCCAAGCTTCTCTCGCAAGACCCTCGCCATGCTTGCCCGAAGGGAAGGAATGATCAGAAAGTTTGATTCAAAGTAACCAATGTACACATAGAACTCTTCAACGGTAGGACATATTTCTTCAATGCCAAATCAAAAGACATGCACCTCCGGATCCCAGAACTATACCGCTGCATGAAGCATGTCTGGGAGAATGCGAAGGTCTCGAAGAACGCAGAGACAAGATATTCATCGGCTCCTAAAATTCAGCCAATCCATTTCCTTGAATTGGTCCATTCAAGGCTTGAGCAAAGTGGCTAGAGGGAAAGCCATGAGGCAGAAGGATTTTGGAAGGATTTTGGCGTGAGAATTATGGCAAGAATGCTCTGCTATTTATAGGGAAGTTGGAGGGGACAAGCATTAAATGAGAAAATTCAAAAAATTCACAATTTTCAAAGGTCTTTCACTTTCCTATTTAAACTTTTGTTTAGGGAAGATACAAAGGCAATACATTGTTCCCCACAACCTCCATGCACTGGTGCAAGCTCAGTAAAAACCTGGGAAAATGACATAATGGCAGACAAAGTGACTTTGGGAATCAGCAGAAACTGTTTACTAAAGCAAGTGTCTAGCGCAAAGGAGTTGGACTACAATGCTAAAGACTACTTCCCAAGCTCTCTAGCGCAAAGCAGTAAGTGCCCAGCGTTAGGCACCAACCTGCAATTTCTGCAGAATTCGGTATTGGTCGCTCAAAATCATTCCTGAGCCTCTAAACTCACTTCCAACTGTTCCAACATGTTTCAATAAGATGAAATGACTTCATGGCAGTATTCTTTGTATGTCCAGATCAAAATTCGAGGGTTTGATATAAAAAATATCATTTTTCCATTCAAACGAGCCCATAGGAAGTCCAAATTTGTTTCTAAGCAACTTTTGACCATTCGTGTGCCACGCGCAGGTCATTTTACGTATTTGTGACTATACAGAAGTGTCAGTTTCACCAATTCATGTAAATTCAAGTTTTTGGTACGAAAAGCGTCGTTTTTCTTTTCAAATGCCTCCGCGGCGTGTCCAAATTCAATTCCACCAAACTTTTAGTCGTTCGGGAAGTTTGTACAGGCCATGTTGTGCAATTGTGACTGTCCAGGGATGCCATTTTCACCGGGATGCCAGAATTCAAGGTTTTAGGCACAAAATTTGCCAAAATCTCATTGTTTTCAAGTCCAAAAGGCATCATTTATTTCTTTCTAGCTAGACTATGACATACAGTTGCAAATTATTTTGTCTTAAGTCTCGAAGACACTGTTACTGCAGATTGTCAAAAGGTTGTTCAAGTTGTCAAACTAATAAAACAATGAATGATCAAAATAAAGTGCAATCTTCATATATCCATTGAAATCCATGGGTCGAGATACATGTCGAGAGAAAATCAAGCTAAGCTACTAGGGCACGCAGGCCCAGTTGCTATCCCTACTCCTACAAACTACGAGGGCAAATAGGCGCCTAAAAGGAAACCCCTGGGCACAAGGTCCCCACCCTGAAGAAGGAGGGATGAGGAGTCCACAGAATCTTCTGGTGGTTCGACCACCAGAACACTGCAGCAGAAGAGAGCAGCTACCCATGGCGTGGCTCAAAAGAATCACCACATGGTGCAGAAGGGACACCACATTGTATCAAACCATCACCCCAAGCGCCCCCGTCACACGATCTACGCCTGCAAGCGGGGAAAGCTAATCAAGCTTCAAGACATGACCGGAGCCTCTATGGTCTCCCACTGCGCCGGCCAGCCGAACCAGGGAATGTCCCATGACCACGGGTAGGAAAGAAGGTTGGTGATGGGCGATCAGGAGAGAGAGCAAAAAGAGATCAGGAGAGAGCGACGGGAGAGAGAGGTCGAGCTCTCTAATTGAAGCGCAAAAATGAGAAGCCCTAGCACAGATGAAAATAAAGGGGAGAAATAGAAAGAAAAACCGTCCTACTAGACCGGGCCCAAAGAAAATGTTCCCAGCACACAAGACTTAGTGTCCAGCGCTGGGCATGATCTAACAAGGGACATGAAATTCTTCAAACACTCTAGCACGAGGGAGTTCGAGTCCAGCGCAAAGCATTCCTTTGACGTTTAGAAAATTTCAGAAGGCCTTCAAGCATCACGTTTGTTTGGATTTGGTCAATTGTGAATTGATTAAATGAAAATGAAAATGGCAATTGCTCAATGATAACAATAAGATAGTTTTATAAAAAAACCCTTCCAAAATTACAAAAATCGGGCACTACGGCCGGCCCACCTACATTCCAAGGCACGGAGGCCTGGAACAATAAAAAAAAATCAACAAAAAAAAACACACAAAAAAAAAAAGGGGGAGGGAGGGCTGTTCCTCTCTTTCCCTTCTCCTAATCTCTATTGGTTTGGTTTAAGATATTGAAAGTGGCGTCATTAATCTCATTGCCCCCACCATCTCCGGAGTTGGCCTCGTCGCTGGTGTCGTTGGCCGCGTCTGAATGGTCATCTGAAGCATTCGGATTCCTATCACTATCTTCAGCAATTTGCTTAGCCGCAGCGGCACCCCCAAAGTCTGGGTCGATGTCCTCCTCCGCGTCAAAAGCCATGTCTTGAAGGTTGAAAACCGCCCTCCAAAGGGCATGGAGAGATGTGAGAAGTGAGGCGATGTGGGCATTAATGTGACCAATCTCTTCTCAGAGGATTCGTACCTTCGTCTCAAAGACCGCCACACGAGATCTGACATCCGCCATTGAAACAAAAAGAAGATGGATTCAATAGAGTATTTCTTGAGAAATTTGATGAGTATTGAAAAGGGGAGTCACCCCATTGCTTTTAAAGATGATTTCGGGCCCCTAAAGTGCCCATAACTATGCACATGAAGCGAAAAGGCATGCCTGAAAAGTGGGCAGTTGGTAGTTAAAAAGTCTGGAAACTGAAACGACTCCCCAGCGCTAAAGACTATGTCCCTAGCGCTGAAAACATCCTCCAGAAGAAAATGGGCCTTTGTTGGGCCTCGGCTTGTTCTTCGTTCCTTTTGGGCCACCATAGTCTGAAAATTATTTTCAAATGTCCAATTGACTCCTAGGCTAGTTTCAAAGTCCCATTTCTAAAAAATTCAAGGGTCCATCTCATTTCTTAAAAATTCAAGGGTCCGTCCCATTTCTCAAAAATTCAAGGGTTCATCCCATTTCTGATAATTCAAGGGTCTGTCCCATTTCTCAAAAATTCAAGGTTCCGCCCCATTTTTGAAAATTCAAGGGTCCATCCCATTTCTCAAAAATTAAAGGGTCTGTCCCATTTCTAACTTCAAGGGTTCGTTCCATTTTCAACTTCGAGGGTCCATCCCATTTACTTGCTTGCATCATAAACGTTGTCATGAGCATGATTCTGCTTATCCATTTGCATTTGCCCCAATGAACTATGTAGGTCTGATCCCTACAACGGGGTACGTAGGCAGCTCCTCGAGCGCAACCTCAGGTTTACTTACTTGCTACTCGGTCTAAAGGTTTCCAGAATGCTCTACTGGGGTATCCTAATCTTTGACGCTTACTCGTATCCCGCTATGGCACCCGAGTATTCGCCAAAGAGGAGCAATTGTAGACATCCCAAATTGAGACTCTCCGAACTATCTTAGATCTCCAATGATGACACGGGACAGAACCATGAAATCGAAGGCTTGATTGATGACTTTTGAGCATCCCAGAACATAAATCCATCAACTGCCAATCACAAGGGATCATGTGCCCAGCGTAAAGAACCAATTGGCCAATGTAAAAGAGTTTGGTACACTCCCTAGTGCCAAACACTCAATCCCCAATGCTGGGAATCAAATTCTATTACTGACAGCTCTGACTGCTGCAGGAATCTCATCATGACTCTATAAAGTATCTAGCCGACAATAAGCCTGCATAGATGTCCCCCTCCATTTTCCCCCTATAATTAGAGGTGCCTAAAGCCATTTCAATACAAACACACCCACATAGACACATACACATAGAGATATACACTACAACACCCATATACTCCCTCTCCATTCCATAGCACTTTCTCTCTCGAAGAATATACACATTTAAAGCTGTTTTACCCAAAAAAAAAATATACACATTTTCTGGGTTTTCCTTCAAGGAAAAATCAGAAATTTCTTATATTTGAAAAGAAAAACCTCATTTCCCTTCTACAAAACCTACATTTCGACACTCCACCACAATAATTCCTTCTTACTACTTTCCAACCCAAAACACTCCTCAAACCATCTAACAACAAGCCTCAAAGTCTCGATCAAGCACTCAAAGATAGTAAACTACCTGCATTTCTGGTTTCTGCTCATCTGAGGAAACCAGGAACCCAAAGCCGAGATATTAGCTAGCTAATACGATCGTGGCTTGCTGCTACGAAAAGAAATGTGATTGCGTGTGTCTTGCGTTGGGCATATCCTACCCAGCGCAAAACACTTTTCGCTGGGCTTGCTGATTATGTCAATATCAGTGGAGTCCAGGGGCTTTTATGTCTATTTCTAACTTTT
>BPLS01003460.1:0-10946 GCA_019656275.1 Rhododendron kiyosumense
CCTACGCTTGGGGTAATATTCTTCTACACCGGAAGAGAACGAAGCATTTTTGGCGCCGTTGCCGGGGATTTCTTATTATGGCTTTCTTGGAGGTTCGACAAACCACTGTAAGTATCCCGCTTTCGTCTCTTAGTAGTAGTAGTAGTTGTAGTTTAGTAGTATGTGTTAGCTTAGTTTATGTGTTAGTAGCTCGTGTTTAGTTGGGTGGATACCTCTAACCTGACTGTGATGTCTAACCTGAGGTGTAACGAAGCCTAGCTAAATATCGAGTTATCTTAGTTAGTTAGCTTAGTTTAATTTGTTAGTCTACTTAGTTTAATTTGATTGCATTGCTTAGCCGAGGTGGTGGCATAACCCCTCGCATATCTTGATTGCTGAAGTTGAGGTGGCGGCATAGCCCCTCCAGTCTGTTAGCTTGCTGTTCGTAGTTAGTAGTTAGTAGTTGTTTTTGTGTATGCGTGTGTTTCGAAGCCCGACTTCAAATCGGCTTCATCGTTCTTCTTCACCACCGAGGATCCGCAGCATTGTCAGGGCGTATCCTGCCCATTCTCCTCCTCGCAAAATAAATCGCAATAGCAAAGGCCCAATGGCCGAAGCAGCTCCAGTTCGTACTTTACGTGATTATTTGAATCCCGAGCGAGCTCCTCAAGTATCGCCTATTATTATTCCAACTCCGACCGCTGGGAACGCATTTGAATTCAAGGCTGAATATTTGAGGGTAATTCCAGAGTTCCGGGGAAGGGAATTAGAAGATCCATATTTGCATATCCGGGAATTCGAGAATATTCTGCACTCTTTTGTTATAGTCCAGGGGCAACTTGACCAAGCTAGGTTGAAGTTATTTCCGTTCACTCTCAAGGACAAAGCAAAACAATGGTTTAACTCTTTGAAGCCTCAATCGTTGCGTAATTGGGGTGAGGTCCAGGATGCTTTTACTTCAAAATTCTTTCCCGCAAGCCGTACTAAGTTACTTATCGATCAGATTCAGAGTTTCAAGCAAAGAGATGGGGAGACGTATCACAAATATTGGGAGAGATACAAAGACTTGCTTATGTCGGTTCCGCACCACAATTTTCCATTATATCTTCGAGTTAACTACTTCTATACCGGTTGCTCCAAAGAAAGTAAGCAGCTCTTGGATACAATGGGTGGTGGCGATTTCTTGGGAAAAACACCGGAAGATGCTTGGGATTACTACGAATCCTTAGCTGAAAGGACTCAGTCTTGGCAATTCACTGATCCAGGGGATAGAGCGATGTTCTCTCAAGGTCCTTCGGGCTCAGGCAAATTTTCTATCGCGGAGCATACAGCTGTTGAAACTCGATTGGAGGAGATTGCACGGAAGCTTGACAAGTTGGAGCTTAAAAGCGCTCAATCACAAGAAGTGAAAGTTGTACAACAAACGGAGGAGATTTGTGTTATTTGTGAGATGGTAGGTCATTCGACTGAGGCTTGTCCGAATATCCCGGCTTTGAAGAACGTGATTAGTGGGCTTGCTCAAGAAGAGGTTCATGCAGTTCAACGTTTCGAGCCCTATCCTCAATATTCGGGAACACGACAACACCCAGGATTTCGTTGGAGTCAACAGGATGTGGGGGGTTCTTCTTCTTCTCAAGCTCCACCACAAGCTTCTCAATTACCATGGAAACAACCACAAAACGCCTTCCGATTCCCTAATTCTCAAGGTCCGCCCGGTTTTGCTCAACCCGGTCAATTCCAACATGCCAACCAATTTCAACAACCCCCTGCTCAGTTCCAACAGCAACCTGCTCAATTCCATCAACAACCACCAAAGCGTTCTTGGGAAGATCAGTTAAGTGCTCTCATGCAAAGTCAAACTGTGATTAATGAGCAACAAACTCAAATGATGAATGATATCCGGAATCAGTTGGGGAAGTTGACAACCACGGTGGGTATGCTTCAACAAGAGAAAGGAAAGTTTCCAACTCAACCTCAACCTAATCCGCAATCAACGTCTACGCCGCCTAATTCTCAAGGTCTTCACTTTGCTAGCTCTTCGGTGACTTTCCCCGAGCAAGCAAAGGCTATTATTTCTCTTCGAAGTGGAAAGATGGTTGATAATCAAGTGGTGATGCCTCCGGAGCCGTCCTTGTTACCTCCTCCTATCGATCGTTCAAGTCCTACACCGTCTCTTGGGGAATCTCCCAAGGAGCCAAGCAATGAAGTTTTAGAAGATAAGGCAAAGGAAAAGGGTAAGGAGAAGGAAAGTGGTCCGGATCCTAAAGTTGTTCCAATACCGGCACCCTTCCCCAATCGTTTAAGAGCTTTGGCGAAACCAAATTTGAATACGGAGTTGCACGAGTTGTTCAATCAAGTGAAGATCAACATTCCTCTTATGGATGCTATTAAGCAAATCCCGTCATATGCCAAGTTCCTTAAAGATCTATGCACTCGAAAGCGTAAGTTGAATGTTCAAAAGAAGATCTTCTTAACCGAGCAAGTGAGTTCCATTATTCAAACAAGTATCGCTCCGAAGTACAAGGATCCAGGAAGTCCCACCATTGCTGTCACTATTGGAGGGAAACGTATCGAGCAAGCTCTACTTGATCTTGGTGCAAGTGTCAATCTACTTCCATATTCTGTTTATCGGGAGCTCGGGTTAGGGGAAATGAAACCGACTCGTGTCACGTTGCAATTGGCCGATCGGAGTGTTCGAACACCGAGGGGAGTTGTAGAAGATGTTTTAGTGCAAGTTGGACAGTTCGTCTATCAGGTGGACTTTGTGATTCTTGATACCAATCCAAGTGATTCTGTGGCTACTTCTACCCCAGTTATTCTTGGAAGACCTTTTCTAGCTACGGCGGATGCGGTTATCAATTGTCGGAACGGACTTCTCAACATGACTTTCGGAAACATGAAGATGGAAGTCAATGTTTTTAATGTGGGCAGTCAAATGGGGGATGATGAAGACGTGGATGAAGTAAGCTTAATTGATACTCTTGTGGAAGAACATGTCGACGAATTGCTTTTTCACGATCCCTTGGAAGTTGCTCTCACGGCGGATGAAATTGACTTTCTAGAGTCCTCCGAAGTGAACTATCTTTACTCGCTACTCAATGAAACGGATGAAGTGTGTGCAATGGATGCATGGGGGCCCAAAGTGGAAGAATTTGAAGAACTTCCCGTATTGGAAAAGAAAGTGCTACCTTCTAGTGTGGAACCACCAAAATTGGAATTGAAGCCTTTACCGGATACATTGAAGTATGCTTTCCTTGGAGACAACGATACTTATCCGGTGGTCATTTCTTCATCTCTCGGGAATCTCCGAGAGACAAAGTTGATTAATTCACTTAAGAAGCATAAGAAGGCTATTGGATGGAACATTGCTGATATCAAAGGGATTGATGCTACCTTGTGCTCTCACCATATTGCTTTGGAAGAAAATGTTAAGCCATCTCGCCAACCCCAACGCCGTTTGAACCCGATTATGAAGGATGTAGTTCGGGCGGAGGTTCTTAAGTTGCTTGATGTGGGAATTATTTATCCTATTGCCGATAGCAAGTGGGTGAGTCCAATCCAAGTTGTCCCAAAGAAGTCTGGAGTTACAGTTGTACGTAATGAGGAGAATGAGTTGGTGCCAACACGGGTGCAAACGGGCTGGAGGGTTTGTATTGATTATCGGAAACTCAACGCCAGTACAAGGAAAGACCATTTTCCCTTACCATTCATTGATCAAATTTTGGAACGCATAGCGGGGCACGCTTTCTATTGCTTCTTGGATGGGTACTCTGGATATAACCAAATTGAAGTTGCTCTAGAAGACCAAGAGAAGACGACGTTCACTTGCCCGTTCGGGACTTTTGCTTATCGCCGGATGCCATTTGGGTTATGCAACGCTCCGGGGACTTTCTCAAGGTGCATGATGGGGATTTTTAGTGATATGGTTGAGAAGATAGTCGAGGTTTTCATGGATGACTTCTCTGTTTTTGGAGACTCTTTTGACGAGTGCTTGGCTAATTTGGAGAAAGTGCTGACGCGGTGTGAAGAGAAGAATTTGGTATTGAATTGGGAGAAATGTCACTTTATGGTAACCGAAGGTATCGTTCTTGGTCACATTGTATCGTCCAACGGAATCGAGGTGGATAAGGCCAAGGTTGACCTAATTCGGAATCTCCCTACTCCGAAGTGTGTGAAGGACATTCGATCTTTCTTGGGACATGCCGGCTTCTATCGAAGGTTTATTAAGAATTTCAGTGCTATTGCCCGGCCTTTATGTCATTTGCTTTCAAAGGATGTTCCTTTTGAGTGGACGCCAGCATGTGAAGAGGCTTTCAACAAGCTCAAATCCAGTCTTATTTCACCACCTATCGTGCGATCTCCGGACTGGGAATTACCGTTTGAGCTTATGTGCGACGCAAGTGACTACGCAGTCGGAGCTGTTTTGGGGCAAAGGAAAGAGAAGGAGACCTATGTGATCTATTATGCTAGTAAGACACTGAATGATGCTCAAATGAACTACTCAACCACGGAAAAAGAGTTGCTAGCAATTGTCTTCGCTTTGGAAAAGTTTCGGTCTTACCTAGTTGGGGCTCCAATCACTGTCTACACTGATCATTCTGCGCTCAAGTATCTCTTCACAAAACCGGATGCCAAGGCACGCCTGATTCGTTGGATCCTCCTCTTACAAGAATTCGATATTACGATCAAGGATAAGAAAGGGGTCGAAAATGTTGTAGCGGATCACTTATCGCGCTTAGAGTTCGAAGACCTCACCGCTCATATTCCTATTGGAGATTCCTTCCCTGATGAGCAACTATTCGGTATATCCTCCACTCCATGGTACGCGGATATCGTAAATTATTTAGTAACGGGGTTGACTCCAGCTCACTGGAACATTCAAGAAAAGCGCCGGTTCCTAACCGAGGTGAAGCGGTTCTCTTTCGATGATCCATATCTTTTCAAATATTGTGCGGACCAACTTGTTCGCCGCTGTGTACCTGATTCCGAGCAGCAAAGAGTAATTAAATTCTGTCATACGGAGGCCTGTGGGGGACATTTTTCTTTTAAGAAGACCGCCGCAAAGATTTTACAATGTGGATTCTATTGGCCGCACTTATACAAGGATACGTATGCTTTTTGTCGGAGTTGCGCGCGTTGTCAACTATTGGGATGTGTTACGCAGCGGAACGAGATGCCCCTTACGCCCATTATTATCATCGAAGTCTTTGACTGTTGGGGAATTGATTTCATGGGTCCTTTCCCTTCGTCTTTTGGTTACCTCTACATTCTTTTGGCAGTTGATTACGTATCGAAGTGGGTTGAAGCTATTCCTACGCGTACAAATGATCATTCCGTGGTGGTTGAGTTCTTGCGGGACAATATTTTATCGAGGTTTGGGATGCCAAGGGCCATAATTAGTGATCAAGGGTCTCATTTTTGCAACCGGGCAATTGCCGCTTTGATGAGGAAATACTTTATCATTCACAAGGTTTCAACGTCTTATCATCCTCAGACGAACGGTCAAGCGGAGCTCGCGAATCGAGAAATCAAGAATATCTTGGAGAAAACGGTTAATCCCAACCGCAAGGATTGGTCTACTCGCTTGGTGGATGCTTTATGGGCTTATCGGACTGCTTACAAGACAATTTTGGGAATGTCTCCTTATCGACTTGTTTATGGGAAAGCTTGCCATTTACCGGTGGAACTCGAACACAAGGCTTATTGGGCAATCAAGAAGCTCAACTTCAATTTACCTCTTGCTGGTGCTCATCGGAAGCTTCAATTGACGGAACTTGAGGAAATGAGGTACAATGCTTACGATCATTCAAGTGCTTATAAGTCTAAAATCAAGGAAAGGCATGATAAAAGAATTGTGATTAAAAACTTTGAACCGGGCCAAAAAGTTTTGTTGTATAACTCTCGTTTGCATCTTCATCCCGGTAAATTGCGGTCCTGATGGGCCGGTCCTTATGTGGTCAAAACTGTTTTTCCTCATGGTGCAATAGAAGTAGTGAACATGAATAATGGTTCGTCTTTTAAAGTGAACGGTCAAAGGCTTAAGCCTTTTCTTGGGGGCTTCGAAATTGGAGAGCCCGATGAAGTTTTGGTCGATCCTGTGTACTCGGATGACCCTGTTTGATAGCTTGTTTTAATTTTAATTGCACGGGGAGCGAAAGCGTAACCGCTGAACTTAACTGTTTGTCGGACCCGGCCCCCGGGTAGGGGGTACCCACCATTGACTTGGGTATATGTAGCTCCGCACGCCGCTACTAAAAAAAGGATCGTGTGCCCAGCTCCGGTTCGAAGGGCAAAACCATTTAATATCAGTGACATAGGACTTTAATTAGTCTTTCTGATAGGAGTAATTCACAGTAAACCACTCACGCCTTCCAGATTAGCCCCAACGGGGGCGATAGGGATCCTTAGGTTAAGCCTTGATATTCCCGTGCTCGCGCACTTGGCTCTATTTTGTGCTTACCTGGTTACGATCTTAGGGGACGCTGAACTTAATTGTTTGGCGGAGTCTAGCTGTGACTTTGACGCTCCGAGTTCTGATATTAAATTTGTAAATATTGTACATATTTGCTTTTCTTTCGTGCTTTGTTCTCTTCTGTTTAGCTATGCATGTTTCGTTTAGTTTTGGTTATGTTTAATTTTATGTTTGCATCGAATAAAATCTTGGAGATAAATCACATGAAAAGATATCACCAATGTGTTAGTGTAAAAAGGGCTTTCATTAGCTTTTCTTGGTAATAGTTTATCGTTAATGATCCATGCTCTCCGCGATTGCCCCTAATCGGAGGCAACTTTGGTCTGTGAGTGAGGTTTGATATTGCCTGGAGTGCACGCTAGGTTGTATCTTGTCCTTGCTTGTTTTTGATCCTAGGGGACGCTGAACTTAATTGACTGGCGAGGTCGAGCGATAGATTTTATTACGGGCGCTAGCATAACGAATGTTCAACGGTCTAGTATAGCCACCCATTACTTACCCCCCCCGGTAAGAAATGGGAAGAAAAGTATGACTCGTGTGATCGCGTGATGATCGGGTGGTGCATTTCATTCTGTTTTGCATGTTTTGATTTGTTCGTTGCATGTTCTTTATGTTTGTCCTTTTATTTTCTGTCTTTTCATTTTGGTTTAGTTTGAAACCGGATAACACGGGCCGGTGGTTCTAATGTCAATTGTTTTGTGGAAGGTCGTTCTCTTAAGTCTTCTGCAGGGTTTATGTGCTACCACACCAGCCTTGGTGGATTGGGTCTAAAGCCGGAGTGAGTGAGGCATTCAGGAGCCCTAAGCATGGGTGTGGCTATGCGCCGCGGTTGTTAGTCCGATAAAGCTTTGGATATGGCCCTGTGTGACTAGCTATGGTTCCGAGTTGGTAGAACCGAAGGAGTGAACCCTGGAAGCATCTAATCTGGCTGGAGCAACACATTGACATAAAATCCTCCAACTTGGTCGAGGTATTTAGGGGTTGACATTCCCCTTGGACGGTACATTCGCGCACTCTTCCTTTCGCTCATGTTCCTAATGCTATGAGGGCATAGCATCGCTTTAAGTTGGGGGGAGGGGTTAGCTTATGTGCTATTTGTTTCATTTTTGTTGCATTTTTGTTGCATTTAGTGTGATTAGTGTTAAATTTTAAAAATTCAAAAACAATAGAAAATTTTAAAAACCAAAAAACAATAGAAATTGTAAAAACCCAAAAAAATGAGAAAATTCAAAAATTCCAAAAATAAATAAAAGGTTTTTACTTGCAAATCTTTCCTTTTATCATGGATTTTAGTTTTGTTCATAACTTGTTGCATGCTCAATCATTTTTAGTTGGCAAGAGTTCGTAGCAATCCTAAGAATTTTCGTGCTTCTCAATTTGCGTGCTTAGTTGAGAATTGAATGGGTTAAGTTTTGAGCAAGTTTTTGAGCAAGCTTTGGTCCATATCCCCACATTTCCAATAAAATGCTTGTAGTTAGGTGAATAATCGCATGTCCATGACTAATTGTGTTTAAACGTCGATTTTCAATCATTTCGGAATCCAAAGCGCACTTAGGAAAGGATACAAGGCATTTCTTTTGTATGATCATACCACATATGAGTCCCCTTATCCTATTTTGCATCCTGGTTTTTCTCCCATTCGTTGCTTAACCTAGGTAACCGGTGTTTGGAGGGTCGTTTTGGTGTGTGTTCACTGTTATAAAGGAGTTTTGGGGAGGTTGGATGAATTATTTGTAGTTCTGGGGACTAAATTGAAGAAGGCAGAATTTTTGGAACTAGTGCATTCGGCATCGATGGATTAAAATAGGTTGCATCGCTGCCGAGGGAACTTCCTCACTTGGCCCTTAATGGAGTCGGCATCGATGGGTCTTAGAAATTGACATCGATGCCGAGTGGATTACCGCACCACGCAGTTAAGGGAATTTGCATCGCTGGGAGTGAGAATGTTCCATCGATGCCGACTGAGTTTTGTCCACAGATCACTCCAGGCTTCGTCAGAAATCAAAGCAAAAATTTCAAAGCCTCAGAACCCGACTGTCTGCCTTCTTTTTCCTCCATTGTTAACCAAAAACCCTAACCCCAAACCTCCAACCACCCACTAAATCTCCCATATTTCCCCAATAAACCACCAAATCCTCCATCCTCTTCAACAATCTTCAAGTATCCTCCACCAATTTCAAGTTTCAAGTCAAAAATCAAGGTAAACCGACTTTTCTCTTCTTAAATCCAAAAATCTTCATATCCCACCAAAAATTCCGAATTTTTTTCTTGTTTTTACCTATTAATTCATCCCCCACCATATTTAGACCCTACATTCCATCTTCCCACCAAAAATCAGTCCGCAAAAACCCTACCCCTCCAAAATCCGAAAATCCCCAAATTTCAAACCAAAAATCCTTTTTTCCCCAATGCCAAGAATCAAGCAAACCGCTCACCGCTCAGGCCCCTCCCAACCCGAAATAGAAGAAGAGGATGAATCTTTGGCAGGCAGTGAGGAAGAAATTCAGCCCGAAGAGGCTAGTGGTTCTCGACCCAAGCGGAGGAGACGGACTCCGGCTCAGATTGCGATGGATAAAAGGCTCAATTGGGAGAATAGTTTTGTGGGCAGAAAGTTCAGAAATGAGAGGCAAGTGGATGCAAAGGCATTGCCGGAGGGTCACATCGGGTTTCGCTACATTCAACAAAGAGGTTTGAATTTCTGGACCGAAAGATTGTTTGGTTATAATAAGAATGCTGTTATTGAATTTTATAAATTTATGGTTATTCCTGAGGGGGATTGGGAAAGTAATCCGGATGTTGGAATTGTTTCGAAGGTTGGGGGAGTTGACATTATGATTACGCCGAATGACATTGCTAGATACTTGAAAATTCAAAGGCCCCCACCCGAATTTGTGAATTACCCTAGGAAGGACGAGATGATTGATGTGCAAGTTGTGAATGAGGCTTTGTATGCCGACCCCTCTTTAGCTTCATTACCGCATGTGCCTGGCAATTTTAAAGGAAGTTTTCCGTTTTTGAACAAAGTAGTTCATTATAATTTGTACCCCCGAGGCTCGGAAAGTAGGCCAACAAGGAAGGATGCAGAGATTTTGTTTGTATTTGCTACTGGAGAGTTTGTAGTTGATTGGGCCATGTTTATCTTTACTCAGTTGCGTGATTTTCGGGCCAACACATTGATTACTGCTAGTATGCCATTCCCTTGTATGATTACCGCCTTGTGCAAGGAGAGAGGAGTGAGGGGGGCAGCATATGAGAAGTTGGAAGAACTGTCTCCGGGGACGTTAGATGACACTTTTGATGTGAAGAGTTCATCCCAGATTTTCACAGCCAAAGGGAAACAAGCAAAAAGGGGGGAGTATCTGACTACGATGCCTTCAAGGAAGGAAAAGCAAGGATCTTGGATTAAAAAATTGTTTTGCCAAGGGGTTTCGATAATTAACAGTCAAAGAAAGGAAAAGGTTGAGAGGAGGAAAATTATGAGAGAGCAAGAAAGGCAAGGAAAGGAATTGGCTTGGCAGACCACAGTTTTGGAGCAACAATTCGGGGTAAAGTATGAGCCAGGGCCAGTTGATGAGGGGGAAGTGAGTGATGACTTTGCTGGGTATGAGAGCGAGGAGTTGGCCGACTGATTGGATGATTTGTTGCTTGGATGATGTGGTGATGATCGGATAGAGAGTCGGTGGTGTTAAAAATTCCCCTTACTTGGTCGGGGTCTTGGTTGGTTGACATGCCAACTATCCTATTATTTTATTTTATTTGTCTTGTTTTATTTCGTTTCATAGATTAGCTTTGCACATTGTTAGTAGTAGTTAGTTGTTGGTTTGGCCGGTTTGGCCTTGTTTTGGTTTATTTTTGTGTAGGCGGCGGTCACTCGGGTAGTGACCAAACTAGAAATAGACCGTCGCCTATTTTCGCTAACCTGTTCTTGGAAACCAAGGTCATTATAAGCTTAACAAGTCCTTAGTTGATCCTTCGTGCGTTTGGATTCCATTTTGATTGACTGCTTGATGATTGCACAATTAGTTAATGGCATGCTTTCCTTTCGCTGTCCAAATTTCTTCTGCTTGAGTTTAACTCTGTTGAATAAGTGCTGTAGTTCCTTGAGGCGGAGTAGTTCTTGTTCACTTCTGCCTGTTTATCAAGCACTTTTTCGGTGGATATGGTTTAAGTCTGAATTCTCAAAGTTTTGTGTCCCGTATCCTCCCATTGTTCGAGGACACAAACTTTTTAGCTTGCTGATCAACTTGCTTGTTGCTTAGCCTGTTTAATTGGATGCTAAAATTGTGAGTTGTAGGAATGAAATAAAAAGCCGGATGGTTGAACTCTTGCTGGTTAGTAATGTTGAGCATGCTCTAAGTTGTGAAGTGCGGAAAGATTGCATAGTAACTTGTTTTCAAGTTCTTTTTATTTTGTTCGCTAGGGACTAGCAAACCCTAAGTTGGGGGGCGTGATAAGCACCCGGAAATGGAATATAGGGTGCGCTAGTAACTAGGTT
>BPLS01003484.1:0-12184 GCA_019656275.1 Rhododendron kiyosumense
CACAAATCCTTGTTTTGAAGGTCGAAAATACTAGTAATCGACATAATTGCCTTGTGAATGCATATGATGTATACTGAAAGTAAATACTTACGATTGTGAGGCGATTTAATCCATCAAAGTGTGGCTTGTTATTCCCGAATACTCGCAAAACCTCTTCTCTTGCATGTCGTTGCCAATGGGGATGCCTGCTCAATAAAACCATAGTCCACACCAGCAAACCAGAGATGGTCTCCTGCCCAGCAAAATAGAACAGCTTGAATTCCTCGATCACTTCGTCGATACTCATCCTTCCAATTCTCTTGCTATCTATCTCATTACCCTGAGCTTCTCTTAGATTGGAATCCGACAATATACCCAATAAATCTTCATTACTAGCCTCTCCTGCCTTCATTGCATTCAGTCTTCCATCGATAATAGCCCTTAATGATACTTTTACTTCTTTGTCAATTTCCTTCATCCTTTTGTTCCTCTTTGTTGGCACAAACCTACTCACAGAACGAAATGCACGGCATAATATAACCGACTATGGGTCTTGTTTTAATGATCATTTTGTACGTCGCGATCAATCAAAATCATGATGGACGAGAGACCCAATCGATGCAATAACGACACCCACATGGATACTCATTCTTACATGTTATATTTGTACTCCATCCATCCATTTGTTGCATACTTAATTAAGTCTTGTGGCTACGGTTATGTTCGTCAATGATCTAAAAATCCTGACTTATAAAATGAATGGATCATGTCGTCAAAATTGAACAGACCAGACCAATTACAATGGCCTTTCAAGTTTACCTCCAGCCTGGAATGTACACTGAAGTTAAAATCTGCATTGTGTGCTCAGCTTGTTCGGTCTAAAGTTGGAATATTCTTCTTCCTTCTTCGTAGTTACTACCAAATGCCGCCTGCACTATAGCGTCGCTCGTCATAGTTTGAAGAAAAGGCCACTGGCCACACGTCCAATTCGCAAATCCCTCGAGTACTGGAGATCATGTTCTCCCATTTGCTTATCATCTCACCACAACTCGTATCAAATGCAGGCAACTGTAAGTTTTATTCTTTATAGGGTTAGATAATTAACACCTTATGTTATGTCAGGATTTAGAACTATCACGATTATCACAATACAAATATTAAGCGGAACTTAAGGAATTAAGAACGGCGTACCCGGATCCATTTATGCGGAACTTGAGCAATCCGGTAACTGACTGTAGTGACCATAATTTTACTAGAGCATTAAGCCCTAGGTGGAAGACGGTTTCTCTCCCTTGCCTCACATTCTAGCTGTTTAGTATATGACGTTAAATTGATGGAACCCTAGACGCTCTTTTATAGGCAGAGAGAGGACCGATTTCCTTATTAAACATTGATACTCACTTCCCATCAAAGTATAGCGTATTTAGGAAACTTCTCTATTTGACCAATAGAATAAAATCTTAGGCATAAAGATATGGAGAATCTCATTGTACCAATTATTCATACGTGTTGGAAAGCACATGTCAAGCACTAGATAACTATTCCTAGATCTCCTCACTTATCCAAGCAGTTGGATACCTACGAGTTGTAGTTTATCTTGTTTTACACTTATTCTTTATTTTCTTCATCTTTCTGATACAAGGAATTTTATCCTTATCTTTTGTAACTGATGTAACCCCATGTAACCACTACATATACGTACTTTGAGATTCAATAACATTTATGCTTTTTTAGCTTTCATTAATTTAACATGGAATCAGAGCGTCATCAACCTCTGTTATTTTGTTACTACTTCTAGCATTTGCAAGAGTTAATTGCCTTCTTTACTCTTTTCTTCTACGATTGTTCTTTCCCGTGAATAATCATGACGGGTACAGATGGCTCGTCCGCAAAGGAAAAGAGCGTGGCAATCTCTGATGCAATTGATTACTCCTCCCCATATTATCTTCATCCCTCAGATCATCCTGGTATGGTTTTGGTATCACAAAAACTAATCGGAGATAATTTTCCGACGTGGAGACGTGCTGTAAAAATAGCACTTGCAGCAAAGAACAAGCTTTGCTTTGTTGATGGGAGTTTGGATAAACCCGAATCACCTGCATCGACCGTAATGGCTTGGGAACGCTGTAGCAATATGGTAATCTCTTGGTTACTCAACAGTCTAAATCCGGATATCGCAAACAGCGTTAGTTATGCTGAATCTGCCCATGAGGTGTGGATGGATCTTGAAGATAGATTCTCACAAGGAAATGGCCCAAGGATCTTCGAGTTGAAGAGGTCTATAAACACATCTCAGCAGGAACAACAATCTGTGAGTGCCTATTACACTGGATTGAAGACATTGTGGGATGAGTTGGCATCTTACACAAAGATACCGACTTGTACCTGTGGAGCAAGTAAAGAGTATCAAACTCTTTCGCATTCAGAACGAGTCTATCAGTTTCTTATGGGTCTTAATGAAGGTTTCGGAACACTAAAATCCCAAGTACTTACAATGGAGCCAATGCCAAACATGAACAAGGTCTATGCCTTGGTCCAGCAAGACGAAAAGCAGAAAACTCTTAAGGCTCCGACTGCAACAATAGATGCTGCTGCACTAGCTGCATCACGCCACCATTCTTTCAAAGGCTCACAAACAATTGGTGAAAAACAAAGGCCGCCAATAGTGTGTGATTATTGTAATGGAACAGGACATACATGGAGCAAATGTTTTGAACTTGTTGGCTATCCCTCATGGCATCCAAAGTCACGGACACAAGGCTCTAATAAAGTTGGATCACCTAAAGTTGCGGCAGTATCCACGTCGAAGCATGCTCGACATAGCATGCCCTCTAGCATATCCTCTCCGGAACTACCTCTGCAGCAACTAACAGAGAGTCAGTATAAACAACTTTTGACTCTTTTGAATTCTGTTGGACAGCCTTCCGTTGCCAATTTTTTAGGTATCACCTTTTGTAATAATGCCTTGCATTCACCCTCAACCTCTTGGATTATTGATTCCGGTGCATCAAACCACTTCACACCAAACTTATCTTTGCTTTCTAATGTGGATGAAAACACAATATCTAAACCTGTATGTCTACCAAATGGTTCTAGTACTCAAGTTACTCATACAGGGAAGTCTTTTCTTTCATCCTCTATTGCCTTGGATAATGTTCTTTGTGTCCCAACTTTCAACTTCAATCTTCTTTCTATAAGCCAAGTTACTAATTCTTTGAATTGTGCTGCCATTTTTTTTCCTTCTTTCTGTGTCTTCCAGGACTTGAGAACGAAGAAGCTGATTGGAATGGGTGAAATGCGAGATGGGCTCTATCATTACACTCCGCCAGCTAATAAAGCAGTTGCTCTTCCTGCATATTGTGGATTGGACTTAGGAATGTGGCACCAACGTCTAGGACATCCCTCACAACAGTGTTTATCCTATTTGTCTCCATCTTTTTTAAATTCTTCTTCATGTTCACAAAAATCTTGTGACGTTTGCATTTTAGCCAAACAAACTAGATTTCCTTTTTCTGCTAGTAGTAGTAGAAGTACTTCCGCTTTTGATTTGATTCATTGTGACATATGGGGTGGATATTTAACTCTTTCTCATTCTGGTGCTCATTATTTCTTGACCATTGTTGACGACTTTTCTCGATGTACTTGGGTATACCTCATGAAATTCAAGTCTGAGACCAATTCGTTTCTCAAACATTTTCTTGCTATGGTTAAAACCCAATATCATTGTCAAGTTAAACAAGTTCGTAGTGATAATGGCCGTGAGTTTTTCTCTAATCCAATGAACAAACTGCTTTTAGAGCATAGAATATTACATCAATCTTCTTGTGTGGGGACACCTCAACAAAATGGGGTGGTAGAACGAAAGCATCGCCATCTTTTGGAGGTGGCACGTGCCTTAAGATTTCAAGCTAGGTTGCCGAAAACTTTTTGGGGAGAGTGTGTTTTAACTGCTGCATATTTGATCAATCGTACCCTAACCCGTGTCCTCTCTGGACGGACTCCACATGAAATGCTCCTTCAATATAAACCAAAATATGATCATCTACGAGTTTTTGGATGCCTTTGCTATGCCCATAACAAAGATATCAACCGTACCAAATTTGATCCGAGATCCAAACGTTGCATTTTTGTTGGTTATCCATCTGGGCAACGGGGATACCGTTTGTTTGATCTTATAGCTGGAAAAATATTTACTAGTCGGGATGTGATTTTTCATGAAAATATTTTTCCATTTGCATCTTCTTCCTCAATTGATCGAACTCCTGCTATTTTTCCTACACCTCAAAATGATCATGCACATGTTGATATTGACATTTCAAAATCTCAAGTGGATGTTCATAACCCATTGCCTTCGAGTGAGCTGCCACTGGAAAATGAAACCATAGTCGGCCAACAAATTCGGGGAGATACTGATCATGCCCTTGACAACGTTGGTGCTCCATATGGTGTCCGACGTTCTCAGCGTGTCACTCATGCACCTGCTTATTTAGATGATTTTGTTTGTAATGCAACTCCTTCAGGTTGCCCAACTCCCATTTCCACCCAATCAGATCAGACTTCTTTTGGTTCTACTTCTTCAGGTAATCCTTATCCTATAAGCACATATCTTTCTAATCCTGTCTTCACAGAAAAATATAAAGCCTTTTTGTCAGCCATTTCTTCTCATGTTGAGCCATCTCATTTTCATCAAGCTGTCCAACAGTCCCATTGGCAAGAAGCCATGGCAGCAGAAATTAAGGCACTTGAGGAGAACCAAACTTGGATCCTACAGCCTTTACCTCCTGGTAAACGGCCCATTGGTTGTAAATGGGTGTACAAAGTCAAATATTGTTCTGATGGCTCTGTGGAAAGGTACAAAGCAAGGCTCATAGCCAAGGGATTTACACAAGCTGAAGGCCTTGATTATCATGAGACATTTGCGCCCGTCGCAAAACTTGTCACTGTCTGTTGCTTACTTGTTGTTGCTTCTGCAAAAGAATGGCCTTTGCACCAATTAGACGTCAACAATGCATTTCTTCATGGTGATTTACACGAGGAAGTGTACATGACTCCACCTCCTGGTTATACTCCGAAAGGGAAGAATTTGGTTTGTCGGCTTCAAAAATCTTTATATGGTTTGAAGCAAGCCTCGCAACAATGGTTTGATAAATTTTCCACAACACTCAAAGAAGCTGGTTTTATGCAATCGGTTGCAGATTACTCGTTGTTTACTTTTTCCAGTGGTCATCGTTTCACTGCGGTCCTTGTGTATGTAGATGATGTGATTATCACGGGGAATGATAATGCTACCATCAATCATCTCAAATCGTTCTTACATTCCAAGTTTCGCATCAAGGACTTGAGTCTACTTAAGTATTTCCTTGGCATCGAAGTCGCTCGATCTGCTACAGGTTTATTTCTAAGCCAAAGGAAATATCTTTTAGACATTCTAAAAGACACTGGCTTTCTTGATTCCAAACCAGCACCATTTCCAATGGAGCAAAACCTTCGCCTTGTGGCTGATGATGAGGTTCCACTTAGTAATCCTGCGTCGTATAGGCGTCTCGTGGGCAGACTAATTTATTTAACCATCACACGGCCTGATCTTACTTATTCAGTCCATGTGCTAAGCCAATTCATGCACAAGCCTGGTAAGTCACATCTTGATGCAGCCCACCGAGTGTTAAGATATCTAAAAGGAACTCCAAATCATGGGATTTTATTGCCTACTACATGCAATTTACAACTTTCAGCGTATTGTGACTCGGATTGGGCAAGTTGCCCCACATCTCGTCGCTCCACCACGGGTTATATAACCTTCCTTGGTGCAAGCCCGATTTCATGGCGTACTAAGAAACAGACCACTGTTGCTCGCTCTTCGGCTGAAGCCGAGTACCGGTCAATGGCCACTACTTCATGTGAGTTAACTTGGCTCAAGTATCTTCTTACTGATCTTGGTCTATCTCATCCCAAGCCCATGGAACTACGTTGTGATAACCAAGCTGCTCTCCACATTGCTGCTAATCCTGTTTTCCATGAACGTACCAAGCATATTGAATTGGATTGTCATCTCATTCGGGAAAAAATTCAATCCGGTCTCATCTCTACAGCTTACGTTCCATCTCGACGCCAACTCGCCGATATATTCACCAAGCCACTTGGACGAGAACAATTTTTGTTCTTGCTGTCCAAACTGGGAGTTTCGGATCTGCACTCTCCAGCTTGAGGGGGCGTGTTAGAAAGCACATGTCAAGCACTAGATAACTATTCCTAGATCTCCTCACTTATCCAAGCAGTTGGATACCTACGAGTTGTAGTTTATCTTGTTTTACACTTATTCTTTATTTTCTTCATCTTTCTGATACAAGGAATTTTATCCTTATCTTTTGTAACTGATGTAACCCCATGTAACCAGTACATATACGTACTTTGAGATTCAATAACATTTATGCTTTTTTAGCTTTCATTAATTTAACAATATGTGCCATACTTCAAACATGTGGACCATAAAGACTAATTACAAAATTTAGTCTTACAGCAACATGTTCTATACAAGCAACATTATTACAAAATTCAAAAAACAAGATACTATCAGAAGTACCATATATGTGTAACCTGGTTCGGATACTCTGACCTTCGAACCCAAAAAAATTTGCGAAGCACATTTACCCATAATAGAAAAGAAAAACAAAGAAGGGAAAATGACCTTCAACTTCTCCGTACGGAAAGCAGGGTCAATAATTTTCCTGTGTTTAACCCACTGTTCATCTTCACAAGTTGCTAATCCGCTGGCTAACATCAAGACAATGGATTAGACGTGAGCTTTTTGGAGTTGAAATTCTTGGACAGAATCTCCTTTCACGAGTTCAGGGTCTGTGATAGTCACCCTTGGTTTTGGTCCAAGCCACATAAAAGAATTCTTTCCCTGCATGAAAACCATAACTGATCTGAATACTCATATTATCGAAAGACATGAGGTAGTGATTGAGTTACTATACAAGAGACAGATATGTACTATGTACGGGGGCTAATGCCTGCCCAGTGCCGGAACGTCAAGGAAGTTGGCGAACTAATCGAAAAACAAGAGGTAGTACGCAAGGGAGGAACCAGGAATTTATTTCGCTCTGAGCTAACCAAAATTTATATATGTAAACCAAAAAGAAGGCAAACTCGTATATAAATATATAAATGTTTAAAAATAAACAAAACAAAAGTATAAAAGAGTTTTTCCTCCCTTTTTATTTTGTCGTTCCATTAGAGTACGTACACTAGAGTAACAAAAATAAAATATTAGCTATTATACCCACCTAAAACCGAGAAAATCCACCTGCAGCAATTAGATAAAAGCTTAGGTAAAATACATTTCACTACAATACTTCGGTATATATACTAAACGACTGTTCATTAACAATTTCTTTTATATTATATATTTTTCACTTCTCTCTCTTGATTTCTCTTATATTATTAAACAGTCTCAAAAAAATTAAGTGCTCCAATTTTTCATTCGTTCGAATATGTTCAAGATCTTATTTTTCTGATTATATTATTCTAAATGGTTATAATTAATTTTAACCATATTTTTAAATATATAAATTATCTAAAAAAATTAAGTACTCCATTTTTCAATCCGTTTGAATCAGTGCGAAGATATTATTTTTTTGATCATATTGTTCTGAAAAGTAATAATTAATATTTTCATCTAGAACTCTCATAATGAAGTATCTACCCTATAGGATCCCAAATAAAGAGCAGAAACTTGATTACAAGAGCCCTAAAGACAAAAATTAATTATGACAATTTATAATAAAATGATCAAACAAATAAGATCGTCATGCCGTTCAAACGGATTGTGGATTGAGCTAGGCTGAATGGGAGGATGGTGGGTTGGGCTAAATTCATTTGGACTGAAACTTTACACATAATTTTTTTTTTTTAATTCTTAGGAATTGCACCTAGGCTATAGCCTAGTGCAGCCTAAGTGTACTTCCGCCATTGGTAGTACGTGATTGAGTTACTATACGAGATGAGACGCAGGTTGAGTTACTATACGAGACATAGATATCGAAAAAAACATGGGATATACTATACGAGACACAGATATCTATTGTGTAGGGGGCTAATGCCTGCCCAGTGCCGGAAGGTCAAGGACGGTGGTGACCTGATCAAAATACATGAGGTAGTGATGGAGTTAATACACGAGACGAGACGCAGTGGTGAAAGGAAGTTAGGACGCGAGGCACGGTATCTTGATAGATGTTGATGGGGCTGGACAGGGCTTGTTTCGCCATCTTGGAGCTGTGTTTTTGGTCTCCTTGTTTCCTGAGGCACCTCTCCAGTTTCTTCGGTGTAAACCATACCCAATCCAACACACTCCACCCCAGCCATATCACCACAACTGCAATTGCTACAGCGGCAGCACGAGCCGCTGCAATCGCAAAGCTGTCCGTCTCCATTGATAAGTGCCAAAATATACATATTTTGGCTCTCCAAACTACATTTATTAGCCTTTTATTTTAGTCACTTGATAATTATTTTGTCCTTTTTATGTTTATAGGTTGCTCGAGCCTATTATCCGAGATTTTGGATAAAAGTAGAAGTTAAGAGAAGTCTGGGGTTCAATGAAATTCTGTTCAAAAAGAAAAAGAAAAAAGAGAAGTCTGGGGTTAAAGTGCAAAGTGCTTTAAAGTTGAATTACTGAATTATATTACATATATAGCCCAATGGAGCTTTGTGTAATTATTGCATGTTTTACATTATATATAGAATGCAACACTGACTTCGGCAGCAGCTTTTGACGGGGGAAAACGTGGGATTAAGTTCGGCCGTGGGAACAGAGGCGGAAGAACTACGTGCGGCGAAGGCAATACATGGAGATTGAATCAAGATATTTCTATTCTCTTCTCTCCATGAGCAACTAATCCTCTTTTTTAGGGTGTAGATGAAACCCTAACCGAGTAACTATGTTTTGATTTTGATTTTAGATTTTGAATATCTAAACGATGGTTGCATAACATTGAGACTTATTTTTGTGATTCGATCTTATTCTTCCAATTTAGTGTTATGTGTTTGTTTTCTGTGATTGCGAATACATAGTTATGCAATGGTATTCTTTGCGTATGAAATTGAGAATTAGAATAATCTATGCCTAGGAAAGGCGAGTCGTGCCTAGATTAAATAGTTATAGAATCGAAGACGATTCGTGCCAACCAAAGATAGATTATGTCCGGTTTTCAATCACATGCAATTTTCTTGACGATATCACTAGGGCTTGTAGCTTTTGATGAATCAATGTCGTTTTGGTAGTCGGTTTCTTAAATTAATATAATCACTTGGTTACGAAGTTATGGTGGATTCGAAACCCTAAGACCTTTTTTCCATATTTGAATTCAACATCTCTCTTGCTTTAAATTACTTAGATAATTTTAGTTAATCAAAATCCAATCACTCTTTTTTGAATTAAATTAGGAATTAATTTTAGAAATACAACAACTTAGCCTCTTGATCTCCGTGGTATGATACCTAGACTTAAACCACTATTCTATTTGAATTGAGATTTTTGCTCAATTTTAATTATTTATTTTTGGTGTGAAAAACAACCTACCATCAATCGTCGTGGAGAGAGAGAGAGGGAGAGGGAGGGAAGATTGCAAGTTGAAAAGAGAGACTAATGTGCAAGGAGAAGGAAAAGGAAAGAGGAGATAGACTCCAGTCCAGCCCCATGAGAATATAAATGGGAAATTCAAAATGATGATGGAAATGAAGGAATATCGGCAATTCCTGGGTTAATCAGATACAATTCGAAGGCTTTTTTGTAGGTTCATTCATCAGGGCTTGACGGAAAAACTTTATAAGTTTTTTTATTTTTTGGAACACGATAGAAATGACTTTATAAATTTTGAAAGATTGAAGATCCAGAGATAAAGAAATTGAATTTCAATTATTTGCGGAAACATATAAATAAGTAGAACCCTTCGTAAGAGAAAGGGATGTTGTGCATGAATCAGTCACATATTTTTCTCAATTATATGGGATTAAAATGTGAAAGGAGTAGGGCCAGCAAGAACAAACAATTTTTATTGGAAACTTACCTCTAATGAATTCTTTGGAAACTTCAAATTGTCATCACATAGACATACCCTTCCCCATCTGATCCGTGCCTTTTCAAACCCTATTCTCCCTCTCCTATCCCCCACCATCTACGGCCATCCCACTGCCGCTCAGCCCTCCATCGTCCCACACATATTGTGTGGGGCCCACACTTTCATACAAGAGAGTATGTGTATTTGTGTATACAAGTGTTTATAGTTTTAAAATAACTAAGATTTCCATATCACCAACAATCGCACACACCGGAATTCAATCACAATAAAGTTCTGATGCAAAATCGACGGTTTCAACGATCGAATCCCACAATTTATTTTTAGTCCGAAGTGTGAGTTGCACGGTAGAGCCTCACATACATGCGTATGTGAGTAAATCAATAACCAAATTGTTTGAGGTATCAACAAATTTACAAGGAAATAAGATACTAATAAGGGACATAAGAATTTAACCGAGACTAAGAGAAATGTATAAATCAAAGTTTTCTTAAATTCGATCGTGGTTTACAATTATAGCTTCCATACCTTTTTTTTTTTTTTTTTAAACTTTTATTGGGGATCATCTCATAGGTAAAGAAAAAATCGAAGAAAATCAGTGGGTCAAATCAAGATTTCTCTCGACCTTTCAACTACTTCCTCACATATTCGCATACGAGAGTAAATCAAGAAAATTGTTTAAGGGTTTGTTTAAAGTATAAATTTATGAACAAGTCTACCATTCATAATATAATGATGCTAGGGGAACATTAGAATTTAACTCGACCTTTCAATTTTGTTAAAAATAAAAAAATAAAAAATTATCTCTCTTTAAGTCTTCTTGTGAATTATTGATTTGTAAATAAATTATTAAATTCTAAATGCTGGATATTGCCAATTGGGACTTTGAGCTAGCTTATAAAGAGAAAGAGAAATCATATTTTGTTGCTCATATCAATCGAGGAATGCTAGATACACTACACACTTTCACTATACCATCCACTATATTTTTTATGGGACTCATTTTGGGTCCAACAAAAATTACAGAAAAATATCCATAAATTTTAAAATAATATTTTAGGGGGTGTTTGGCAACTTGTTCTACATTACGTCCTTGGTTTGTAGAATAGCTATGAAATTTGACCGGTCATTTCTCTTCTGACAATAATTAATGATTCAAGCAAGTGCTTTCCGATCTTCGATCAACCTAAACTTTTATATTGATGACGAATGTATTGAGACCTACAAATAAACGGCTCGGGTCGCTAATTAAATGGGTTCAAGGTGAGTCCCATTTTACGTAAAATAAGAAATTGAATGAGTAATATTTACACGAGAAGATATTTTGAATCCCATATAACCCATCAATAGCACAGGCTAAATTACATGTTAAATTACATAAGAAACAAACATCAACAAAAACACGTACACAGTTGAGAGAGTTCATTTTTCATCTACACATAGTTGCGTCAACTTAATTTATGGGCTAACCATTCCTCTCAAGAATCAAGTCTTCTATGTGCACATTTCAAAACACATTTGGATATGACATTTATATAGAAATACTCCTTCCGTCCCGATTTGGTAGTCCCCTATTTGACTTTTTGAGAGTGTTTGACCTCTAAAAAAAATTGTCTATAATTATCAATTCGTAATATTTTTAATATGCAATATGGATCTTGTTTGGTTGATCTTAATTAGTTTTATTATACAAAATTTTCAAAATCATAAAAAAAAACATTATAAAATGTAAGATATAAGTATATTTTTAAAAGACACGAATTTCGACAACTATATTCATCGTTCAATTAAGGAGCATAAATTCCGACGACTATGTTCATCGTTCTCATGTTGTGAATTCAATCCAGAAAACTAGTCATGAAAGTGATAAATGTCACAAAATGGTATACGACAAAAATCAGCATAGGCCACAAAGATCAAATTAGAATGGACATCTATAGCCTATAGCATTATTGAACCAAATCAAATGTAAGTTGAACAAAGTTTTTTTTTCAAAACTACACCAGAATTACATGAAATGTCTACATTTTGTGCAGAATCAAGTGAGCACCATGTTGCGGATGAAGAAAGATGACAGAACTTGGAGCATGTGTGTAAGATGGAGAAAGCTCGAAAGAGAAGCTTTGTAG
>BPLS01003512.1:0-10336 GCA_019656275.1 Rhododendron kiyosumense
TTCCTCTTTCATAAATTCTGACGTTTCTTGATACCGTGTTGAAGGTGATGCATGTCGATAATGATAATCAATAGCATATTCGTTTTGTTAGTTGGGGTTTGATATTAAACTCTTCGACTTTCCATTGAATGAATCTGATAAGGCACAATTGTTCAGTTGCTGAGGACATGTGGCTAATTAAGGCTAGTTTGGTCATTATCAGTACCAATGAGAGAATGTTTTGGCTCTTCTGTTCATTGCAGTAGATATTGCTAATATTTGCTGATTTGTCATTTCAGAGAGATGAAATGGAAGTGTTTGGTAATTGGTTTCACAAGTTGGGACTGCGGAATTAAGTTTGATATCACCGGAAACGTGATGAATATTCAGGCTAACGAGTTTTCTTGTTGTGAACATTCGAAATGGGAAAACCTATTTTCTGTGTTGGCTCTGGAGGATGAACCAGTCTAAGGTTCGCAAAAGGAAGGGAAAAAAAAAACCAGTTTGGCTTCGGCCTCAAACAGTCGTGCACGACTGGGCCTTGTATGGGTTTTGTGAAAACTATTGGGCTACGGCCTCGGTCAGTCGTACGCGACTCAGATCAGTTTGTGGTAAAACTGTTTGGCTTCGGCTTCGATTAGTCGTTCGCGACACAATCATAGATGTTGATAACAGATAGGCTACGGCCTCGGTCAGTCGTGTGCGACTTGACCTCAAATCAATAGTTTATACGGCTTTTGGGGTACTGATCTACTCCGCTTGGACCATGCGTGGTCATTCCGGATCTGTTTCGGAAAATAAGTTCTTGTTTTCGGACAAAAGCAAATTGGGATTAATCAACCAGTAACAATACTATTAATATCCCACGTTTGTGTATTGGTGGTGCATTGTATATTCTTACAAAAAGTGGAGTTTTTAAGAATTGGGTTTATGGCTCTTAATGACGGCTGGAGTTACAAGTCAGAAATGGATTTTGATAGGAACTAGTCTATTGGCACAGCAATCTGCGCACAGATTTTTATGTGGGATCCACTACGGATCTCACACAAGTGATTTGAGCCGTTCATTATGTTTAAAACATTTTTTCAAGGGCCCCCACGAAAAATCAGCTCAATCCGACACCTACAAGTGCTTGATTTAATCATCTAACTTTTTATTCAAATTTTTAGAAAATGAAAAGTTAGACAATTAGATCAAGTACTTATAGGTATCGGATTGAGCTGATTTTTCACGGGAGCCCTTGAAAAAATGTTTCAAACATAATGAACGGCTTGAATCATTTATGTGGGATCCGTAGTGGACCCCACATAAAAATCTGTGCAGCAATCTGCTGTGCCAGTAGACTTTCTGTTTTGATAGTATAACCTATGCACGTGGTTTTTTAACCTTCTATTTCAATTGGTTTTGTGCTTTTCTTGTCAGATAGTAAGGTTAATTTTTCCACTAGAAAAAAAAAAAAAACCGGAAAAACATAGTATATGTTATTTATTGATGCAAAGCCAGAAACTTTTGGAGTTCACACTTTTTGTTTAGCATAAATATCAGTAAGTTATGCTATGTTGAGAATAATAGATTCTATGTTAATATGTGAATTCTGTAAGGTTTTTCACATGTAAATGGGAAATATGGAGATATTTGTACAGGCTTGAACTTTTATATGGTTTAGGAAACTGGTGGCATTTGGCATCTTTGCACACTATAGGCCCTGTTTGATAAACGGATTAGAGGTTGGGATTGGATTGCGAAGGTGATGGTATTAGTAATACTGTGTTTGGTTTCCAAAATTGGTCTGGATTGGTAGTCCCATGGGATTAACAATCCGGCCCGTAAGGGGTATTAGCAATACCCCATGGGACTTGGTATTCGTAGTCCAATCCCGACCCCTTCTCATTACCAATCTCTTCTCATTACCAATTTCTTCTATCAATCCAATCCCATCATCTGATCGCATCTCAAACAAACATGATATTAATAATCCTACCATCTAATCCCATCCCAAACAAACATACTCATTATCAATCCCTTTTCATTAATAATCTCATCTCATTATCAATCCCAATCCTAATCCCATCTCCTTACGAATCCCATCTATCTATCACTGTTATCAAATGGGGCCTATATGCTTATATGTTGATGGAAATCTCAAATGGGAATACTTGTGATGGTATTGCCCCAAGTGATTTGATCACATTTGTTGGTGCGCCAATAGAGGTTCTTATGAACTATGTTGAGAAGAGGTGTCAACATAAGATGTTCTACCTAAACATCCTGAGTGATTTGTACAACTGTCTGGTGCGCCAACAGTGGTTCCTACGGGAATATGTTCCTCTCATGTGAAAAATGAGTAGGATGGGCATGTGGTTTCTGTTGTGAAGATTCAAGTGATAAAGACTTCTTTTACAATTAGTTGAAAGAAGCACTAAACCATTTAACTTAATTCACATTAAGGTGTGGAATTTAAAAGTTATGTCCAAATACGAGGTGGCAATAAGTATAAAATATTGCTACGTGTACTTGCTCGAGAGCAAGAACACAATAGTGGATAAAGCTCATTCTTGTTAAGAATGGAGTTGGACATCAACTTAGCTAACAATAAGGTGGTGGAACTTGTGTCTAGCTATTTCACCAAACCACTATACCTAATTATTCGCTTTAAGAATATGGATTTGTTAAAAGGCCATATCTTGCCTAAGAGGCTATGGTTGACTAATTCTGTTATCCACAGATTTTGTGGAGTAAAGCATTTTGCTCTGCATATGGTGGCCTAAACAAGATACCATGCAAGAAAGTTGATAAAACCCTAAAGATGTTGGGGCAAAAGCCTTGCTATAAATTCTAAGGAATGTAGGGGTTTCTTGCAAAAGTGGTTGTTCCTATACCTAAGAAGGTGAGAATAGGCCTCATGATTGTTGATTGTGTGCACACAATAGCAACTTGTGTTATGTCTTGTGTAGGAATATGAGATATCAGATATTCACAGGAATAAGAACATGGAATCTAGGAATGTGTTGTTCCTTGAACACATATTTTCACATAGATCCATAGAGGAGTCAAGTTCGGTTAAGCGAACTTTAAAGACCGTAGGTGAAAGCAACCAAGGCCAAGAGGAAGAAGTTGATGTTGAGCCTGTAGCAAACTGGTTAGAACATTCCTTTGGTCTAAACTTCCTAACTTTTATGTTAGAAAGTGAGCCTCGGACATTCAAGAAAGCAGCGAGCTCTTTTGAGAGTCCTTTGTGAAAGGAGGCTATCAAGAGTGAAATTGACTCCATTCTACAGGAAGCGAATGAGCTACGTATGAGTCAGATGGATGTCAAGGTAGCTTTCCTAAATGGCGATTTAGATGAAGGAATCTATATGGAGCAACCCAAGAGTTTTTCAGCGCCAAGTCAAGAAAGGAAAGTATGTAGGCTTGTTAGATCTCTGTATGGTTTAAAGCTAGCACCAAAATAATGGCATGAGAAATTTGACAATGTTATGTTGTCAAGTTGTTTCAAGATCAACGAATGTGACAAATGTGTTTATGTCAGGACACAGATAAAGAGTACGTTATTTTGTGTCTTTACGTTGATGACATGCTCATTGTTGGTAGCAATGAAATGGTCATTTAGTCTACCAAGGATATGTTAAACTCAAAGTTTGACATGAAGGATATAGGTCTTGCAGATGTGATTTTGGGTGTCAAGATCACCAGAACATCTGTCGGACTTGCGTTGTCTCAGACTCACTATGTTGACAAGATTCTTGAGAAGTTCAACCCATTTGATTCAAGTGTCGCAAGAACCCTTGTGGATTTAAATCTCCATTGATCCAAGAATGGGAGGGAAGGCGTATCTCAATTAGAGTATTCTTGGATAGTTGGGAGCTTGATGTACTTGATGAGTTGTACAAGGCCTGATATAGCTTATTCAGTCAGCAGACTAAGCAAATGCACGAGTAATCCAGGTCGTGATCACTGGAAGGCAATAGTTGGGATTCTGTACTATTTGAGCGGTATACTCGTGATTTGGGGCAGCACTACACCAGATATCCAGCAGTACTGGAAAGGTATTGTGATGCGAACTGGGTATTAAATATGAAGGACTCAAAATCCACAAGTGGATATGTTTTTATACTTGGTGGTGCAGTTGTTTCTTGGAAATCCTCCAAACAAACAAGTATAGCACGTTCTATGATGGAATCAGAGTTTATTGCTCTAGATAAAGCATCTGAGGAGGCTGAGTGGCTACGTCAATTTTTGGAGGATATTCCAAGATGGCCGAAATCTGTGCCAATGATTAGTATCCATTGCGACAGTCAATCTGTAATTGGTAGGGCACAGAGTAATATGGTAAGTCTATTTGATATAGACATAATATCATTAGGCAACTACTCTCGAATAGGGTTGTCACTATTGACTATGGAAGGTCAAAGGACAATATTGCGGATCTGCTAACCAAAGGGTTAAACCGAGAGCTAGTTGAGCAAGTATCGAAAGGGATGGGGCTAAAGCCATTACGCTCATAGTTACCGCGGGGGTAGCCAACCTAGTTGACTGAAGATCCTAAGATCTAGGTTCAATGAGACTATTTTTCGCGAGTAGCCGAGAACGATCACTGAGGAGACTTAGTCTCCTGCCCATTCCTATGGTGTAGAATAATAATACCTGTAAATGTGAAGAGGTTAATCATTGCTTTTAATGACTCCTGTGGGGTGGGTTGCCAGGTGGGGTATAGCAGGATACCCTTTATAGGGATGTCACCTATGTTAGTATGAAGTGGGCCGCTTCTTTGAAAATTGTGGCGAAATTCTCGAGAAAATACTCACAGAACCAGGAAGGGGGTGTCATGGCCAAAATGAACCCAATAGTGAGAACTGAACTACGTCAGTAGAAGTTCTGTGTGACGTCTATTGTCTTGGTTTACACCAGTGGCAGAACAATTCAAAGCGGGACCGCACACTAGTCTGCCAGTAAACCTGATAGGCTATCATAAGGGAAGGTTCCAGGCCAAAAGCCACCTATCCTATGCAGGGATTATCCGTTGTCTCTCTCTCAAATCAGCTTTGTACTTTGTGTCAGTATGTCTTCCAATTTCATTCATGGGGGGGATTGTTGGATATTTTCTAGAAAAATCAGATGAATAAAATCGAGACATACGGAGGGTCTCTCGAGGCAACCGATAGGTCTTTATTTGGTTCAACGAATCTGGATGTGTTCTAAGGACCAGAATTTACAACTTGGTTTACTCCTTCCCATTATGAGGTTAATGGCAGATTTGAATTCTCAAATTCATTGTGGGAGTTATATGCAATTCAATTCCCGAATTCATTGTAGGAGGTTTCTCTTCCTTTATATTAGGGCTGTCCACCCACCCGACCCACCAGACCACACGACCCGACCCGACCCGAAAACAGAGCCAACGGACGGTTCAGATCATATGGATCGGTCGGGTTCGGGTCTGAATGGTCAGATTTTTTAAACTGTCGGTCGGATTTCGGGTGTACCATATAAAACTTCGGGTGACCCGACCCGACCGACTTATTTTGTACAAAAGCTAAAAAAACCCCTAATTCCCCAAATCCCACCCATTTGTTTGACGCGACTTCACTCCTTCAGAGTCCGGACCTCCACTTCTCTTCTCCTCCAGACCTCTGAGTCTCTGACCTCCACTTCTCCTTCTCCCACAACTTCTCCTTCTCCCACAGCCCACTCCCACGGTCCACCCTCACTCCTCAGTCGTCTTCGACTCTTCGTCCTCCAATACAGCAGACTCCACTTGTCTTCAACAACGGCGTCTTCGTCCTCAACAGCTATGGCGGCGGCTCCACCCCGTCCTCGCCGCTGTCGTCGCTGCAGTCGTTCCCAGCCGTCCTCCTCGCCCGATTCCTCCTCTGCCGGCCGCCACCTCCTTCTCCTCCTCTAGGTGATTGTAATTTTGGAATTGAAAATATGATTTCCAGAAGAAAAAAAAAAGGTGAGTAGGTCGATGATTTTATTTTTTTTGAGTAGATCTATGATTGTGAATCGTGAGTTTGTAATATTATGTTGTGAATCATGATTGTGATTTGATCTGAGGTAGTGATTGTGTAGATCTGTGACTGAATTTGTGATTTTGTGACTGTGTTTGAACAATCCGACAATCCGACCGGAACCGACCCGAACTGATAAGAACTCGGTTCGGATGGAACCCGACATGTGTTTCGGTCGGGCTCGGGTGGCTATTTACACAATCCGACTAAAGTCGGGTCGGGTTGGACCCGACCCGAACCCGACCAAACCCGCCCGATGGACAGCCCTACTTTATATGTTGTATCACGTTTTTGTACAATACACAAGAAATTCACCAATTCCAAGAAACTATGCTATATTGTTCTTGTGAAAGAGAGACAGGCGGTTGTTCAGTTCGCCAAGGCAGTTGACGGTGGTGTTCTAACGGCTTGCGGTTTAGCCGAGCCAACCCTGGGAGAAAGACGCCAACACATCCTATAACACCCACGGTAGGCGGCGAATCTTTCTTAAGCAGACTGTGGTATCGCACAATACTCGATTCTTGATCTAGAAATTCTGTTTGCATCTCGTACTTACGATTTGTCTACTGTTATGTATTTTGTAACTTGATTCGTTCATGTTGTTATCAATGAGATTGTTCTCTGGAATTTCCGTTGTTGCCGAATTTTTTCGCAACATAACCTCGGCCCCAGTCCCTCGCTGGGTGAGGTGAGCGCTCTCTCTCTCTCTCATCACTGCAGCGTCATTGTCGGAGGACTGCTCCGACTGTGAATAGCCCTATCTCTTCGGCGTCTTCGATCGTGAACAGCTCATGGGTTTAAGGTTTGATCTTTGTGGGTTTTTCAATTTCGGGGTTTGATTTGTGGGATTGATTTGTCGGTTTTGATTTGTGGGATTGATTTGTGAGTTTTTCAGTTTCGGAGAGGGGGGTATTTCCGAACAGTGGGTTTCCGATTCGTGGGGAGGAGTTCATTTGTGGGTTTCCGAACAGTAATTTAAATACTTTCGAAAAATTCTTGTTCTGAACACTGGGATTCCATCTGAGAACGGTGGATTTCCGATTTGTGGATTTGTTTTTCAATTTAGGGTGTTGAGAAAAATGACTAGACTATTGGAAGTTGCACTTGTTTTGTGACTAGCTAATAAGAGAGAAATTCTAGCTCAAATGGCGAGAAAATTGCTTAGGCTGGTGATCAAAGCAAAAATTATACACATATTTGTCGATATTTGATAGAATCGATTTTTGACAAACAATAATTTCTGGTTGTGTGTTTTGGCAGCTGAATCGTTCAGATCATGTTTAGGGGCCCGAAATAGACCGACGAAATGAACTAGTTTATTTGAGTTTGAGCTCGTGTTTACTTATTAAAAGCCGTTCAATATTTATTTGTTACTTAAACAAATTAAGCTTGAATATTATTTTAGAAGTCATTAATTAAGTTTTTAAATCAAGCTCCAACGGGATAGTTCTCAATGCTATTAGAGAGAGCGGCTTGTCTTCAACTCCATTAAAACTCTTTTGTGATCTCGATCTTCATATAATATGAATCATATTGTAAACAAGCTAATCTTGCAATTTGTTAAATTTTTGACAACTCCGGCCCATACTTTTTGAGCGATTAACGCAAGGCTTTGATATGTTATGAAATTGACAGTTTCAAAAAAAAAAAAAAACGGTTTTCTTTTTCTTTTCTTTTTTCTGACAAGAAAAGAACATAGTGTGTAGTGTTATTATGATATTTTATAACCCCCAATTTGTCCCATGTAGGAAAATAAAATAACGTGCAGATTTAAGAACTTCATACTCTCTCCGTCCCTTATTTATAGTCCGGTATTTCATTTTAGGCTGTCCCTTAATAAGTGTCCATTTTGTAAAGTTAGTGGGTAAAAGTTGGTGAATTATCTATTTTGTCCTTAAAAGTATATTCCATTTTGAAAATTAAGTGAGTAAAATTGTAATGATGATGGGTAAGTAGGGAAAGTAGAGGAAAAAGTTGATGTGAAAGGTATAATGATGATGTCTTTTTAATAAGTTGGAGTTACAAAACAGGACACTTAAAAAAGGATGGAAGAAGTAGTAATTTTTCTAGTGTCGGCCGGTGTGATAGTAGCTAGTAGTATTAATCTTGTGAAATTATGGAGATGGACCAACTTTGATTTTGGGCCACATCGTGTTGCATGGGGCCGGTTTGCTGTGCAATTCACATTCTTCTCGGCCCTGTTGCAGATCCCGTTTCAGAACACATTTTTAAAAAATAAATATTTATTTCATATTTTAAAACTAAAAAATAATGTAAATAAATTCTTTTTTTGATTTTTTTGCACCATATAAAAGATCTCGATTTCAAACAAGATTTATATTGCATATTTTTAGATTTCAGTATGTCCATTATTTTTGAGTTTAAAATTGTCTTCTTAAAAAAAAAAAAAGACTTATTTCCCATTTTGGAATGAGGCCGGTTCCAGTTTCAAAAAAAAAAACTTATTTTTTAAGAACTTATTTTGAAGTTTAAAAATAATGAGCTTATTGAAATAAAAAAATATGCAATATGAATCTTATTTGATAGATCTTGATGAGATCTTTTGAATAATGTAAAAAAAAATTAAAAAATTAAATTTATATATACATTATTTTTAAGTTTAAAAATTGAAAATAAGTACTTATTTTTTAAGAAGGGAAAATAGATAAGTTTTCTTATTTAATAAGTACTTATTTTCCAACTTTGGAAGGGGAAATAAGAACTCTTGTTCCATTAAGAGTTTTTAAGAGATAAGTACTTATTCGGTATGTCATTTTTGATTGCTTAAATCTTTTAATATAGATCACAAAAAATATGCAACATAAATATTATTTGATAGATCTCAATTAATTCTATTATACAAAGTTCACAAAAATATAAATTGAAAGATATAAGCGATCAAAAAATAGTTCAAATTTTGGAATGTAGAAATAGGAAAGCAAAATAAGAAGGTAAAAAAGTTAGTGGAACATGGGTTCTTATTGGATAACAAAATACTCGTAAGTACTTATTTTGTTAGTGGAGAGATGTACTATATTTAGAGGTGTCAAACGTGTCGTGCCGTGCCGGCCCGGCTCATTTAACACCGTGCTAATCGTGCTTCGTGCCGTGCCAGACCGTTTACAGTATCTATTCAAAATCGTGTCATGCCATGCCGGCCCAGCCCATTTAACTCCATGCTAATCGTGCTTCGTGCTGTGCTGTTCCGGCCCGTTTACAGTATTTATTCAAAATCGTGTCGTGCCGTGCCGTTTGTCAATCGTGTTGTGTTGTGTCGTGCCGTTTACTTAAATCGTGTTGTGTCGTGCCGTGCCGTTTGCCATCGTGTCATGTCGTGCCGGCCCATTTTCTTAAATCGTGTCGTGTCGTGCCGTTTTCAATCATGTTGTGTCGTGCCGGCCCATTTTCTTAAATCGTGTCATGCCGTGCCGTTTTCAATCATGTCAAGATGTGCCAGAACGTTTACTTAATCGTGTCGGGTCGGGCCTTGCCTGTGCCGGCACATTGACAACCAATTTTCATCCGGAATAATGGAATATTATTGCATTGGTATGATGAGTTGTCTTTGTATTGAAATATTATTTGTAATAAAGTTGTATCAACCGTGCATGTGTGTACTAATATACAAAATTAGTGCAGGCGTGCTGTGTGTGTACAAAATCATCAAAAGTCATTTCGTAACCCTAATTTCAGAAATTAGTAACAAAAGTGAAAAGCCCTAATTTCTTATTACTAATTTCTGCAAAAGCCCTAATTTCGTAACCCTAATTTCAAAAATTAGTAACAATTAACAAAAGCCCTAATTTCGTAAACCAGTAGTCAAAACCCTAATTTCAGAAACCCTAGTTATAGTAGTCAGTAGATAACGATAAATGGAGACTGAAGAGGGAAATGATAGAGGTACCTGTGAGAGAGAGAGATACGGTGACTGGTTGAGTGAGTCGGTGAGCTGAGGACCTGAGGTGATGAGAGAGTCGGATTATCGGAGATACAGAGACGTTGAGAGAGTGAGACGATGATGGTCACTGAGTTCAGATCTGATCTCTTTACTTGTGATGGTCACCGTTGCACCGACTCACTGTTTGAAAGTAAAAAGAGAGAGAGAGAGAGGAGAGAAGCAAGACAGAGAGAGGTGTGACCAGTGAGTCAGAGAGAGAGAGAGAGAGAGTGAGAGAGGTGAATGAACCAGTGAGAGAGGTGATTCAGGTGATGAGGTGAATGAATCGATATATAGTTCAGTATTCAGAATCCGAACATTGGGCTCGTTAGAGGACCAGAGGTGAGAGGAGAGAGAGACGTTGAGAGAGAGACGTTGAGAGAGAGAGAGAGAGAGAGAGAGAGAGAGAGAG
>BPLS01003518.1:0-10314 GCA_019656275.1 Rhododendron kiyosumense
AGATCCCTTTCTTTGCCTCTCTTAAAACCCTCTCCAAAATACCCCCCAGTCATCCTCTTTCTACATACATAACATCTGTTTCTTACCTAAGCAAATTAATATTGCGTACAGGGATTTCGTGATGATATCATCTACGTCCATATATATACCGCTCCTCATGGAGTAGATCCCGCATCCAATCAAGTCTCGCCTCGATCAATTAATCCTTGATACGTCCATACCGCTCCTCGTGTAGTAGATCCCGCATCCAACCAAGTTTCGCCTCGTTCAATCAATCCTTGATTTCCCATTTCGGAGTTTAATTTGTGCAAGTTATGCATGTGGGTATGATTTTATTTTTTTCTCTCTATCCAGACGAACTAATTTGTGCAAGTCTCGCCTCGTTCAACCAAGTCTCGCCATGTGGCTTTTTTAGGGAAACTCGCTCTGAATTTTAACTCCTAGTCATTATCAGCATCCATTTATGTATAGAATGGTGCTACTGGTATAGCAGTTGCGCATAGATCCCTTTTGCGCCCGTCTCGGATCCCGCAAAGATGATCGGAGCCGCTCATTTTGTTCAAAATATTTCGTTTAAGGTCTCTGTAAAAAATTACCTCAATCCGATATCGGGAAGGGTGTTTACGAATCATTCAACTTTGCTTCAAAATTTAGGATGATTCGTAAACACCATTTCCAGTATCGGATTGATGTGATTTTTTACAGGGACCTTAAATGAAGTATTTTGAATAAAATGAGCGGTTCCGATCATCTTTGCAGGACCCGAGACGGGTGCAAAAGTGATCTGTGCGCTAGTAGCATTTTTGTTATGTATAATCGTTATATCTATGTCAATATACTAAAAAGTTGAATAAAGATGAAAAAGTAATGACTAAGAGTCATTATTTAGGGCAAATTTTCCTAAAAAACTAGCCTGATCGTATATCTATATCAATATATGTATAATCGTTATATACATGTTATACATAAATTGATATAGCCGCCAGCATCCATTTACTGTGTATAATCGTTATATCTATATCAATATCAATATACTAAGTTGAATACAGATAAAAAAAAAAGGGGGGGAAAAATTGAAATTGTTTTTGTAGTTTAGTATTTGTATCAACTTAGTCCATACATTTTGAATTGGCTCGATTTACACTATGTAGTTTTCATTTTGTTCAAATTTGGTCCAATTACTTAGACTCCGTTAACCTCAAACACGAATGGGTCCCTTTTCTAGGGTTAAAACAGTAATCCGTCATTCTCCTCTTACCCTAATATACCTTTGAACCAAAACACAAAGGCTCATTGTTCCCTTCTCCAATTTTTTTTCACAGCTTCCATTCTTCATTTGTCACGCCCATGATTTTACCTTCGACCGAAACATGTCTTGTTCGCCTTTGGAGGGAAGGAGTGAGAGGGATTAGGGTTTGAATAAGTGATCCGATTCCTATGGATTGCAATGTGGTTCTTGAAAAGAAAAGAAAAATAAGAAGTTTTGTGTTTTATAAAAGGGGTTGGATATTTTTGAAAAATGTTTGAATTTTAGAAAATGAAGTGAGTTTTATTTAAAAAGAGTCTGAGCTTCAATCAAGCTGCCTACATATCTCCGGGTAAAAGAAAATCAGGTCTGGCTATAGTTCGGGTCACAAAAGGGGTTTAGAAAAAAACTTAGAGTCTCCATCGAGCATAGAGTTTAGGTGTGTCTGGCCACCTTTTAAATATCGGAAGAATAATTCAAGTATTTTAGAAAAAAGAACACGGGCCAAAGAACCCAATTTTTAGAAAAAAGTGAGTCCATTTTGCTTTTTAGAAAAAAGCTTTAGTTTTGCGAAGTTAGAGAAGAAAGGGTTTGGTAATTCACTAGAAAATGGACCCATTTGTATCTATGGTTAACGGAGGCTAACGATAGTTAGTAATTGGACCAAGTTGGAACAAAATAAAAATTACAGAGTGTAAATCGAGCAAGTCAAATTACAGAAACCATTTCGGTTTTTTTTCCTTAAAAAAAAAAAATTGAAGCCGATCGTGCGGCTTTGTTAGGAAAACTTGCCCTGAATAATGACTCTAGTCATTATCAGCATCCATTTACGTATCCTTGTTATATCTATATATATTTGTCACTTCCCAGACGGGAAACCAAACCCAAGAAAACCACGACGGTACACTTCACCTTTCACCACCATGTGCACGTTAGAAAAGATGGGCGGGATCTTCCTCCTAACCCTAACCGGAGTCAACGAGCACCGGCTCAACCCGGCCACCATCGGCTCGCTCCGTTCGTCCCTTCGCCAGGTCAAGGACCAGTCCACTCGCGGCTCGGTCCTCGTCACCAGGAATCAAGGCAAGTTCTTCTCCAACGGCTTCGACCTCGAGTGGGTCCGGTCCTCCGCTGCGTCCAGTGGAGGATCCGCGTACGACCAGTTGTTTAACTTGTCGGAGCTTTTCAGGCCGCTGGTGGCGGACTTCGTGTCGCTGCCAATGCCGACGATCGCCGCTGTGACGGGACACGCAGCCGCCTCCGGGATGATGCTGGTGTCGAGCCATGATTATGTTTTGATGAGGAGCGATCGAGGGGTGCTGTATATGAGCGAGCTGGACATGGGTACGTGTCCGCTTAGGGTTGGGTTCGTGTCGTTCGCTAGCTAGCTCATTGTTTAGGGTATCATCATTTTGTTGTTTCCTAATTTGCTTCTTTGGCTATATATAGTTAGGGCTGCAATGAATCGAGCTGAGGTATGACGTGTTCGAGTTTGGCTTGTTCAAAACTAGTCGAGCTCGGGCTAGCTAGGCTCGTCTATTGTTGAGATGTTTGAGCTCGGTTCATACTACTCAAGTACTCCATATATTGGTCGAGCCTCTACATACAAACCGAACTTTTATAATCGAGGAAGGGTACAACTAACTCAAGCTTGGCTTGTTTACTAATGAATCGAGTCTCGAGTTACTCCTGATTAGCTCGGTTAGTTTGCCTGACTATATTCTAGTAGAATAAGATACTACTGGTGTTCATAACACGATATACACGATAGGTATTCATAACCCTGTATAAAGGATAGAGAGAGGGTTAAATTGTTATGAATACCAGAAGTATGTATAGAATGGTGTTCAATGGTATTTTTGTCTGAAAAAAATTGCCACACAAGTGGTATTTGCCCCGGCAACAAATGGCCATGCAACAGAAGGGTTTCAATTGGGTAACATTTAGAGATGAGAAGGTCAATTTGGAGTGACGGTTTCGGAAATTTTTGGTCAGGTGTTCAGAAATTATCTTAACATTAATAGCTCTATTAATCAACAATATATGCACAAAATCCTTTGTGTTAAAAATAAATAATGTAATAAAAAACTAAATAATGTACTAAAAAGCATAAGCTCAATTCCAAAGAAATTATCTTCTACGCAAAATGAGAAAATTAAAAAAACATATATTATTATATTTTGGTCAAAAGAAATCAATTTTTTTTAAGTTCTCGCCTTGCTTAGTTGACGATATTTTTTGAATGGAGGGAGTGTAATTTTAAAGTTTCTTGGACGAGATTTCACATTTTAAGCCAATGTTAAACTGACAAATTAATTTATTAATAATACCCTTTTGAAAGAAATTGTGGTAAAAAGTTTAAGACAAACCTTTTTGAAGATACTCTTCTTTACGATGATATGACGAGATTTGCTATCTTAGTCCTGGATTGGAAGGAAGATTTTACTAGTTAATAGAGTTTTGCCACGAAGTTGAATTTTTTTAAAGCTTGTCCATAATTACATATGCTAGATAGACAAAAATTTAATGTAGTTAATTTCATGAATACAAAATTAATAAATTTACCCCATCTGCAATGGACATAGAGCAGGATATCTACATCAATAAATTCTTTGTTTTTTATATCACTTTTTACAAATCTCTTTCAATATGAGTGTGAGCTTTGTTCAAGTTAGATGTTTTCTTTTCTTTTCTTTTTTTTATTTTGTTGTCAAGTTATGGACTGTAACGTCGGTTCTTCAAAGTGGATTGATTTGTGGGCTAATTTTTTAGGTGGGTGTTCATTTAAATTTGGGTTGGCTATTCATTCATATTCGGCCTAGGTGTTCATTCATAAGCTTAAGTTAAAATTTTCACATGTATTATAAGGAAAAAATTTATTTGTGAGTGTTCATGTGAGTCATGTGACCATCTAACCGAAGGTGTAGAATCGTCAGTGTCAATTTGGGCGCTTTTAAAGTTACGAGAGTGTGCGTGAAAAAAGTGAATAGATGAGAGACTGTCCGTGAAATTTAACTGTAATGTTAGAGATAAAAGGGGAGGGTTGAAATCTACAAAATCCATGTTTTTCTTTGCATAATTTCTTGTAGTATATACGTTCACCACTTCTCGTTCTTCTTTGATGTAGGGATGGCGTACCCTGACTACTTCACAGCACTGGTGAGGGAGAAGGTGGGGTCGTCCATGGCTCGCAGGGACATACTGTTGAAAGCGGTGAAAATGAAGGCGACGGAGGCCATGGCGGTGGGGGTTGTGGACTCGGTGCACGAGAGCCCGGAGGCCACGGTGGAGGCTGCCGTGCGCCTGGGGGAGGAGTTGGTTAAAAGGAAGTGGGACGGTGAGGTTTATTCGGACATACGGTTAGCTATGTACCCTGAGCTATGTGGCGTCCTGGGATTGGTCCCCAAGGGCGTTCGAGGATTGGCCAGCGAGGACTTGTTAGCCTCTATGTCTCGGATTTGAAAAAACTATAAGCATCCATAGAGGAATGAGGGGTTGGCTTATGGGGCTGGGGCCACCCCCTATTTGGGAAACTCCATAATTATTATTTTTTGTTTATTTTTAAATCTTTACGTGTTGCCCCCCTTCTCATTTGGTATGTAAAATATGACTTAATAAAGAGTTATGTATGTTTTTTTTTCAAAGTTTGTTTCTGACCTAGTTAATTTGATAGTTGCACTAGTGGTGTGAAATTAGTTTTCAAATTGCTCACAACAAAGCTAATTATTCGGGCAACTTGGGAAAACGGAGGAAAGACAAATGTGCTAGCAAAGATCATGCACAAAAGTTTTTCGCGGAGCCCATATCGGCGGGTACAACAAAGATGTTCTGGAGTGCTTATTATTTTTAATTATTTTATTTTTTATGAATTTCTATTGTAAATCAACTCAATCGATTGGAACTTTAATTAGGTGAATTTCCAAAATTCGTTTAGAATCTTCGGATTAAGGGTCATCTTTAGCCTGAAGGTCCGCGACCCGTCCGAAGGCCGCCCAGCCCATCGGGCTTTTACCTGGTCCGAGCCCGTGAAACTGGCGGTCCGGCCCGGCTCGTAGTTTGTAATGAACAGGCTTGGGCCTATGAATTTTTACTCGGCCCACCTGTAGGCCTGGCCCGTGAGCCCACCTGTGATACCCCCCCAATAGCCCGTCCACGGGCCCACCCATTAACCCAAAATCTCACAAAATCCTTTCTTTTTTCTCTTGTCCAAGGAAATTTAAGCCCGCCCGGTTTTTGGCCCGTTCGTTGGCCCGCCTGGCTTTTGGCCTGCTAGCCCATCAATTGGGTTAGCCCGTAAGCCGGGCTTGGGTTTCAATTTATGGTAGGTAACCTGACCCGCAAAAAAGTAAAAACCTAATCGGCCTGGCCCGGCCCGATGATGATCCTTACTTCGGATCAACTCCCTGCCATTAATTTTTGCCCTTTCTACACCCCCACCACCGATCTCTGCCTCACCACTGCCGCCATTGTAACGCCCCGATTTTTCAAGGAATTTCGGAAGTATTAAACCTAAAATACACTAAATTTTATAAACTATTAGGCCTCCATTTATCCTTATACAAAAATTACAATTTCAAAATAATACAAAGAAATTCTACGTATATTTATTTAACAAAAGTAACTCCAGAGCGACTCTAGTTCTAACAAGAATTCCAAGCAACGTTGGCCCAGACTTCGTTCTAAGGATCCCACCTGTATCAACTGCTCCACTGTGGAATCCTGCACACTCTGGCAAATTGAACGCCGAAGCAAACGATTTGCCAGAATACAAACGTATCCATGAGTGATAATTCACCCAGTAGAATAATCTTAACCCTACCAACCCCTTACTCTACAATTAGCATTCAATAATAACAATAATATCACAATTCATAATACACAAGAGGTACAGAGTTATAGCACATCATCTTTTTCTTTACTATCCATCATCTTACATGAAATCTAAGGACTGTCTCCACGAGATTCTTTCCTCCCACATCCACTAACTATGATCGTGTCATGGAAAATCCCCCCCTTGCTTGTCCTGCACACGGGGTTCTAAATGAATTCACCTAAGTTATGTACCTCGTATGAATTCTAGGACCATAACAGGGGGCACGATTACCCTTTGGAACTTTCCATGGCGTACCATACATTAGGGTCGCCACCATTCCTAAGCCACTAACTATAACCGTGTCATGAGACAATCCCCCTTGCTGGCCTTGCAAGGCACGATTACCCTTTGGAACTGCCCATGGCGTATCATACGTTAGGGTCACCAAAATATCATCACTGGGCCCCGCAGGTAACCCATTTCAACACAGGGCCCCATAGGTTACCCTTGCCATCGCCATGGCTCAATTCACAATCCACACAATACTCACACTTTCAACACTTTACCATTTTCCATTTACTTAACAACGTCTACATGATTCTCTACTCGTAACCACCCCTGTGAATCTAAGTCCATTCTAGCACGTCGAACATGATACAATTAATAACTGCTCAATTTATAGCATGGTACATTTCAATGAGATAAAAGTACATATCAAATAATATTGTGCGAGTAAGTAAACACATAATATTTTATGATTGAGCCGATACCCTTAAGGTTCATTAAACAAGTAAATTAATTATAGTTTTTATTAATTTCAAAGGTGTCATTAACAATTTCGTAGGCTTAGCTTTAATAAAGTAGTGGGATAATTTCTTAAGAACTAAAGTACAATTGTTGAATCATAAAGTTGATCAACTACGGCAACTTACAGTATCAAAATCTAAAGGTGCAATTAATTAATTTACATTTATAAAACTCTAATATTCAATTGATACTCTTTAAAAAAAAAAAAAACCGATTATCGTATAAAAATACAATGGTCCTCCTGATGTTATGTTAGTGTAAATCTTTCGTTTCTTTTAAAAAATATACCCTTTTCTTTTATTTTATTATACATAAAATCTAACTCTTATTTTATCACTTTACATAATTATTAAAGTATATCCATTACTTTACCTACAACAAGTATAGCTATTCCCAGCTACTGTAAACGTTAGTCTTTACAGAGAGCAAATAATTATGTAATATGTTTGACTCACAATTCTATACCATACGAGTTAACCCACTGGTAGCATAAAACGAAATGAAGAAAAAATAACAACAACAACAACAACAACAACAACAACAACAACAACAACAACAATAATAATAATAATAATAATGATGAGTAAGGTCAGATTCGTACATAAGTGCAACATGAAAGGGCATAGTGTAATATTAGTATAAATTTTAAAAAGTTCTAACGTCTATGAACAGTAACTCGTTGGAAAACAGAGGATTTTCAGATTTCATGGTTTCGACGCACGGGTACGATTTCCTTCATAAGATTTCATTAAAATCAATATACAGGGATTAAATATACTTAGGAGAGAATAGAATAGAGATTAATCTACCTTAACTCCGGTCAAAAAAATGGATACTATTTTGCGCACAGTTTCGGTAAAATGAAAAGGATGGCAGCGGCAGCAGAGAACTCGGGGCTGACTCGAAATGATTGAAAAGTGGTTTGTGGATGCTTGGTGATGTAGTGGTTGATTGGGAACCTGAATATGATGTACGGAGTGGTATTATGTAAAAATCTCTCTCTCTCTCTCTCTCTCTTCTAGACTCAACAATAGAATTGGGAGTGAAATAATATATTGGTGTTCAATTATCAGATTTATGTGGGTATGTATAATGAGAGAGAATAAAGTATTGAGAAGGTGAGATGATAAGTGTGAAAGTGATGGAATGGGGAAGGAAACGGATACTGATAATGATAAGAGGGATAAGGGATAAGTGCCACATTTGGTGGGGTTCCTTTAATTCTAACGTATGTGGACGCGTTTATGTATGGGTTGAGAATGTATGTAGACACGTTTATGTATAAGGTGAGAATGTATATGAACGCGTTTATGTATATGATGAGAGATGTGGAAAGTAGTTTGAAGGATAAAGATGGAAGTGGTAGAGTTTGAAAGGAAAGTGGAGATTTGGTTTGAATAGAGTTCTAGTTAGTGTTTAGATAGGAAAGATAAGAGATGAATATCAATCACTGATTCCTTGTATATCTAAAGTATAAATATATATCCTATACAATAGTGTAAATAATATCAATTGTACACATAATAATATATTTTATTTATCCAATTTATTTAATTATTGAATTAGGAATTTAACAATATAAATTTGTATTAAAAAAAATTGGGTCGAAAATCCGGGTCGTTACAGCCATTGTCACCCCATCTTAGAGCAAACGTTAATTTCGTCACCAAAGTGTCGATGATTTTTCCTATTGAGCTCGAATTGGATGTCTGTGAATCCGGCAAGGGGCGGACCACATGTAGGCTGTATTGGGCTATAGCCTAGGTGGTTTCTGGAAAACCAAAAAAAAAAAATTATATTTATAATTTTAGCTCAATTCATTTCTTCTTTTTGTTTAACCAATCCCACCAACCCATTTTGGCACAGCCATCTCAGTCTCTCTGTTAACATACGTTCTCTCCCTCTCTCATACGTTCTTTCTTTTCTTGCGTTCTCCGTCGTTATCTCCCCCTCTACCACCAAGGGATAGTTCTTATTGATTACTCAAAGCTGAAAACCTAGTTAAATCGACTCAAGAAATTTCATGAAAACCCAGTTAAATCGGCTGGTGTGTTTTGATAAGGGGCAAAATATGCATATTTTGGCCCTCCAATTTACATTTATTAGTCTTTCATATTTGTTAACTGATTTTTATTATGTGTTTTTACGTGTATATATTTTGACCCTCCAATTTACATTTATTAGTCTTTTATATTTGTTAACTGATTTTTATTATGTGTTTTTATGTTTATAGGTTGCTTGGGCTCGGTTTTCAAGATTTTGGGAAAAGGCGAAAGTTAGCAAAAGTTTTGGGTCGAAATACAGAGTGCTTTGAAATCTTGGATGATTAATTCAATATTAGATAAAAGCCCAAGGGACCATTGTGTGATTAATGCCTTCAATCCTTATAAAACCAACCTATACCCTACTTTTTTTTTGATAAACGACCTATACCCTACTGACTACGGGTCTTTTGGAAAAACGAGGAACGGGACTTTTCTTCCCACGGACGAAGAAAATAGAAGAACGGGGGCGGCCGAGATCTTTTGTTTCGAGTTTCTTTTTCCTTTTAAGTTTTTATGCTTTGTTCAATTACTCGCATTCCGATAATTAGTTTTAATTTCTGTTTTTAATAAAAATTAAATATTGGAATTTGATTAGTTAATATTTCTTATATGGACACGCCTAATGCCACTATACTTTACTTTAGTGCCACGACAGCTTCCTGTGCCTTGCCATTTTAACCTTGCCTCTCTCCATCTCTCTGCAAAACCCATCTCTCTCTCTCTCTCTCATGTGCTCTTCTTTCTCCCCCTGATTCCAAGTCTTTCTAGGAGTAGGTCAGTGGATAATCTGGATATGATTCACGATCATATTGAATACCGACCAAATCTCTCCGCCTTGGCATATGAATAAATAACAACCATCTTCTTTAGTCGATATTTTCAGTGATTGTTGTCATTAGTATCCAAATCGATTGAACCCACTATAGCTATCAATCTATGTGTCTATTCCCGTGGATCGATTTATTCAAATCAACATGGAAAGAGGGAGAGAGAAAAATGGATTGTGTTGTCTTCCTTCTGTTTTTTTTTTTTTGGTACATCATAAATTCATCTTGCTTTTGTCTAAATCGAAGTAAATCAGTTATTTTCTCCCTCTCTGTATCCATGAATCAATTGATGGATGAGAGAGAGAATAATATCAACATGAGTTCCCAACTAGAGAAAGAATTGAAGGGCTTTATAATGAGAGAAACGCATAAATGGAGAATGAAAAAAATGGGTCTCTCTCTAAAATCAGTTGTTTCCGATTACGTCTTAATTAACCGGAATTAGTAGGTTCTTCTAATATCTATTTGCATGTATAGATTTTGGGTTCAGATAGAGATTTCTGTATGGGCTACAAAGAATGGAGAGAGAGAGAGAGAGAGAGAGAGAGAGAGAGAGAGAGAGAGAGAGAGAGACAG
>BPLS01003551.1:0-15054 GCA_019656275.1 Rhododendron kiyosumense
TGATACCCACGTTGGCCACATAACACGGTTGAGGGGACTTTCGAACGATTACGTTGATATTTCCAGAATTCCTTCTTCCCCTGCTTGCTTCGATCATGGTGTTCATGGCCACTTCCTGGATCGTGGTTCCTATTTTCAAGCAACGTGAATTAATGCAACACGTCTGCTTCCAAAATGATTCCCTGTAATTGAATTCAATTTCAGTTATAAAACAGGGCAGTGAGGGCACCGTTCGATGATCGCAAAGTCTAAATCAACGATTAGATCCAATAATCTCCCAAACCAGCGTTTAATTGCTACTCAAACGACACCGGTTCATTCTAAAACGACACCGTTTGCCATAAAAACAGCGTTTCCCTTAATTTCCACAATCCTCTGTAATTGGTACTTGACTGGGACAGACTTCATACAACCGCCGTACCGTTCGGGGCCACATGGAATTTTTTCATTGGGTGGCACTTTTCAGGATGTAAACACACCCCCCGCATTAACATTTTATTTATGCTAAATAAATGTTAATGGCACACGTTCTCTGCCCATGTCCCTTCAAATTCGGACGCACAAAGCATGACAGGATTTTATTCTCATGCACGTCCATTGAGCTTCCCAAAGATAGCTACAATAATTCTCCTATAAATGGCAGTTAATGATAGGGTTTAACGAATCACATTACCCCTCATAAACCCCTTCGAATTTGAGTCTTTTCTGTCAAGAAGTCTTAAGTTTATGGACTCTCTTCCAGAAATCAATCTCATTCTAGATAACCTTGATCCTCAATCTTACTCTCCCCAAATGTCTCCTCCAAATTCCCCTCGAATGTTGGCAGGCAAGATTATTTCTGATCGAACATTCCATACCCCCAACCCATCTCCCACGGGTTGGGATTCCTCTTTAACCCCTTCGAATTCGTGTGATGGGTCCAACTGGGGCTCATGGGAAGAAAACTCCTTCAATACCAGTACTGGCACCATACTGGTCAAGTTTGACCAACCTGACCCCACACCCAACAGATTCCATCACTTTCGAACCCTTTTTGCGAGTCAATTCTTGCCTCTGAGCGGTAACGACACCGTTCACATGGGCATGCTCGAATCCATCTATTCCTCTCTCAAGTTTTCTGCTTTTCTAAAACAGGAGGAAAACTACCTTGGGCCTGCCCCCTATTGTGACTTCAAACGCATGGCCCAAGCCCAAAAAACCCTTTGGCTCACAAAGGTGCAAACCCCACACTTTCCAGCTGATTTCGAAGAGACCAATAAGTTGGTTCCTCTTCCTGAAGAACCCGACTGGTTCACTAAGGTGAATAACCTTGCCATCAACACTCCTCATTTCCAATGGCAATACGGTTATTCCATCTATCCTACTGACAAGAGCAAAGCTCTGCAGCTCCTTGCGGCTTTCTCATTCCTGGATATCCACATCCTGGAAGAACAAGTCCCACTTACCAATTTCAAATGGGCTTGTGAAACACTGGTACTATGTTCCATTCCCTCCGCGGTTTCTTATCAAATCCACTGTTTCCTGGATTTCTTACCAGTGATCAGGTCATGGCTCGAAGCCAATATTGCTGCGTATTGCTTCGATCAAATCATTCAAGATTATGCCATTGCCAAAGAAAGGATTGAGAAGTTGCATGACCAGATTGAGAACTTCACCGCTGAGTCCTTCGAAGTGGTACCTGGCCATGCAGACAAAAAGCTTCGAAGGCGCTTCAAAAAACGACAAGTGAAGCGTCCCACAAAAGAGGCTAAGCTTCGAAGGAAGGCCAAAGCACTGGTGCTCCGCTTTAGGCCTTTGCTGGAGAAGAAATTGGAGTCAGACTCCAAAGAAGACATGAGGAAAATGGAGCTGAAATTCCTCCAATTTGCATGGAACAAGTTCCACAGCCTTGTTACTTGGTCCTTTCCTCATTACTTTGAGAATAAAAAAGCAACTTCTCAGCACCCAGGCCCTTCGAAGGCCTAATTTGTACTTCATTTCATAGAAACTAGGATTTCCCTTGTTTTGCTCTTTTTTGTGTAAATATGCAAATTTTAATTTCGTAATCCAGTAGCAGTTTTTTGTTTAATGAAATTCCCCTTTTTTATCAATACGCTGGACTTGGACTTACTATTAAAATAGAAATTCTAACAATAATAACTCTATTAAAAGAGAAAAAACCAAACTCAGCGGACCCCAGGGTATGGGCCTACTATAGGCCTGGCCCACTTGCAGGAGTATAAAAGCGGAATTAATTCAAAACCACCCCTTGCATTCTACGCATTCAAGCTTTTCAAACTCGAAATCCCTCAAGAACAGAACCCTCTTTCTCTCCAACAACGCTAAAACCAAATTGAATCAATGGCTTCTTCTAGCGATCCAACAGCCTCAGAACATCCTACTCCCTCTTTGGCATTGAGGCGGTTCGTGTCAGGAAAAACACCGGGACCGACCGGAGAGCCCTACCTCGACGCCAGGGTCTTCATTCCAAACCCTAGCGAAGAAGGTACTTACATCTTGGGCCCTCAACTCATAGGAGAAATCCTTGCTAGGCTTTCTCTTTATTACCCTCGACTGGGGGATGCCGAAATCCGGGCTTGTTCGAGCCTCGATTGGCAAAATTTTCCAAAGAAATCCTTCCCCTGCTGGCCTACATTGGACAAGGATTGGAAGATATGGACCACCCGCATGTTGGCTGCGAAGTCGGACGATCTAGAGAAGGTGGGTTTAAAAAGGATTATTACCCTCCTTCGAAGGGGGGTCCCACAAAATCCTTCTCTGATTCAGGCCGCTTTGGCCTTTTGGGATCCATCCTTCAACTTTTTCCGCTTTAACTGTGGCATGATGGCACCCACAGTCCTGGATGTTACCCAAATGCTGGGGCTTATTCCATATGGCCCCCAATTCGACCCTACCGAGGAGTACCATACTCCCGAGGGTTTTACTCGTTTGACCGCCACAAACGGGGCTTTTTCCCATTTCTGCACCAGGGAAAAGAAATTAGTGGGGGAAGTGACCGAGACAGAGTTTTTTGCCTACATCCTCTACACCCTTTGCAAGCACATCTTCTGCCACTCCGGAAAAAGAGTGATGAATGAGTTCGTTCCATTGGCACTGGCACTGGCCAGAGGAGAAGAGTTCGACTTTGCCTCTTTCTTCCTGGGCCACGTCTACAAAGCTGGGTTTGACTTTTATTAGAAGGGCTTGAACCACTCACAGGGAGGCCCCCAATGGTTCATTCAACTATGGCTTCATGCTTACTTTCCTGAGTTGGGTCCCTTCAAAGCACCCACATCCCTTGCTGGCCTTATCGAAGCGCCAAATGTTCATGGTGACAACTACGTCCACCCAGAGGACAGCACTACATAGACCTTGGTGTACTACCTCTGCTTCTTTGCTGGTCTCGCGTCAAACAGGGAATGGCCCAATCCCTATCCTACTCTTATTGGGCCAGCATGGCTGTTCGACATCCTGACGGATAGACAAGGAAAATCTTCTCGAGCTCTCCAAGCATGGAGCAACATTCTGACGAGCAGAGAGATCTTCATTTCCTCGTCGAACACCCTCAGGTCCATAGCACATGCAGAGGTATACTGCCCTGCACAATTTGCTAGACAACTAGACTTTGTTCAGGGCATACCTACCCCTTACTGTGGCTTTGCCAACATTTGTATGTCTGAACGATCACCTATCCTGGCTGACCATTTCCTGACGGGGTTCGCCCAAGCTAGAAATGCATTGAGGAGAACAATTACTCAGGACTTCAGGGAACCTGAAGTGCGCACCACCCCTGCATTTGACAACTGGTGGCACTCCAACTGCTCTTTCCTCTCAGGGGTTAAACCCTACAAACAGTTCCTAGCCCACATTGGGTTTGAAAAGTCCGAGTTTGGGCATGGAGGAAAAAACAACTCCTCCTCTTTCTCCTCCGACAATGAATTTGGCCTGGCTGGAGGAATTGACGACATTGCTGGAGGTGAAGTTGAACAAAAACTGACTCCAGTCGAAGCCTCTCCAATTGCAATGATCGCTCCCTCCTCTCCACCAAGAAGGCAATCCATGAGGGTAACACAAAAAAGAGGTAATTGTTTCTGAACCTCCTCTCTTTTGCTGAAACCAAACCTGATTATACTCCATTCTGCAGGTGCTACCTCTTCTTCAGAAAGTGCTTCGAAGAAGAGAAAGATTACTTCTCAGTCCACAGAAGTAATTCCCACCAAGCACTATCTTGAGCCCTCAGCTATACCTCCAGGTTGGTTTCCTTCCCTCTAACTAGTCTTTAAATTGCCATACTATCTATCCGAGTCACCTTCTTATCCCCTTCCTTTCAGCTTCGAAGAGGACAAGGACCACTAGGAAGCGTGGCCCTCAGGTTTCTTCCAGTGATGAAGAAACAGAGAGTGATACAGAGATACCGGCCTCCAGGGGTAAATTCCTTTCTCATTTATGATTCAGTATTCCCTTACGAATAAGAGGACTCTGCTGTAATTCTGACTCTTGAGTTCGAACCAGGTGTAACAAGACAAGTGAAGGAGACCCTCCCCCGTGTGAGGAAGACCACTCCTCCCAAGAGGCCTATTTCTCCAAAGAAGCCTTTCTCCCCAGAAGAGGTAAGCCACTTTATACTGCACATATTCTCATATGTCTCTTGTGCTCGTGATTCACCGTTCACTTCCTTGTAGGCTCAAGTTGAATCCCCTGTTGAGGCTTTGGACCTAGCTCTTGTCCCCTGCCCTCAGCAAGAAGTGATAGAGCCCTCAATCCAAACGCCAGAAGATGTCCCTCACAAGGTATCCTCTGAATATTCGCCTTTCGAATTATGAAAAGATTTACTCTAACTTTTCTTTGTCCTTTGCAGGCATCTCCTGTTCAAGCTCTTTCTGTACAGAAAGACTCTGCTGCAAAGGATATTGACATGCACACTTTGCTGTCATTCCTTACTGAGCCAACCTTTGCACAAGTACTGACCAGCTTAGCTCCTTCGAAGACCTTGGGGCCCCTTCCTATCCTTCAGAGAGACTTCCCCCTCACTCCCTTATCGGTTTCAGGGGAGGGACCTCTAAGGATGAATCCCACTTTGGCTTCGAAGAGCCATACTCTTAGAAGTGCTGAGGATCAAGGCTCCGGTTCAACCTCTTCCTCTGATCAGGTACTCCTGACAATCAGTAATACCTTTCAATTCCTGTTTTTGTTTTTTTTTTTTTTTACTTAACTTTAACTTATAAATCTTATGCAGGTAATAGGTATGGCTCTTCCTCCTGAAGACCATCCCACATCTTCCTCTTCTCCAATTGACTTGCCCTTAGTGGTTTTTGACATATCCTTCTTTAAAAGTCAATTGGAAGAATTTTGCAATAAAATAGCTACTCCCACCCCTCTTATCTCTTCGAACCCTTTGGAAAGCCTTCAGCAACTCTTGAGCCCCTCCACACCTCTTCTCTTACCTTCTTTTAGTCTTAAACATGTTCTTTCGAAGGAAGAAGTCCTGACATTAAAGAGTCTTCTGAGGACCCTAAATCAGCTAGGACTTCCCACTTTGATTGAACATAGTTTAACCTATCACTTCGAGGTGTGCCATCAAGCTTTACTTCTCTCCCAAGGCCTTCCCATGTCAATCAATTCCACTCTCCAAGAGCAACTCAAGCAGTTCAGTGAATTGATTGCTCACAATCATTTCCTGTCCGAGAGCATTGGATTGACCTTTGAAAAGGCCAACAAATTGGAAGCCCAAGCTCTCGAGACCGCTTCTCGCCTATCGCTATATCAAGCTCGAAGAGATAAGCTTTCAGAGCTTGACAAGAAGATGCAGTGGTTACGAGAAGAAATGGAGAAAGTCAGGGAAGAGAGAGCTAAAGTTTCTAAGGGCTTCACAGAGCTTGAGGGTGAAGCACTAAGGGATGAGTTGATGCTCCCACGGCTTATTCCTTCCCTTCGAGAAGAACAGAGGAGAAGAGCAGCTCATACGTCCCTTTTGGATGCTAACTTTAGTTCTCTTCGAGGACAACTAACTAGCATTTGTAATGTAACTAGTCCTTTCCTGTAACTTTACACAGTTTGTACTTTATTCTTTCATTAGTTATTCGATTCTCCTGGGCAAGTACACCCGTCATTAAACAAAACACTGTTTTCCACTTTCCATAACTCAGAAAGATTAGTGTGCCAACGCTCCACCTACCGTCTCTTAAAGAGCCATAAATGAATATTCTCAAACTTACTAGTATAAATAGAGGCTTTGGGAAAAAGAAAACTCACAAACGTCTTCTTCCCTCGCTTTTCTTCTTTCAGCAACTTCCAAACCATGTTTCTCAGCTAGGGCCCCAAAGAAACCCATCATGAAGCCTCCTCTGTTTTCGAAGAAAAGCTTCCAACATAGCCACATCATTTCTCACGAGATTTCCCTTAAACCCTAAGGCCTCTGGGTATAGCCACATCAGTGCTCACGATGTGGCTGTATCCAGAGGTCGCTTCGAAGACCAAAGAATCTAACCAATAATGGTCTTCGAAGCCCACCTACCTACCTATGGAGCTATGAGCTTCCTACTGTGGTGGTATGAGCTCTAGCTCCCTACCAATAACTGGTAAGGAACTTGGACCAAGTCTCAATGAAGCTTAGTCCTAGTCTTTGTATCTCAGTTGGATTATCCCTAGAGACTCAGCTTTGATCCCTAGGGACCCAGCTTCGAGATACTAATAGACCCTAGATAGGTTTCTCAATGTAATCCACTTGTAACCTTCCGAGTTGATGAAATGAAAACTGTTTATTCGTATTTATGCTTTCAACATTGGCTTTGACCAATGAACTGGTAGTTCAGCCCTTCGTTACTGTTTTCATTCTGCTTTTGATGCTAAATACTAACGTGGACGTAACAAGCATGAAGAAAATCACAGAAACAAAAAAATTTCTCACAAGCACTTTTGTATTATTTAATCCTGACTGGGCTTCCCCTTCGAAGCCCTCGAATAAATAATAAACAATGTTGACAACGCTGAAACACGCTAGCTCTTCGAAAACCAACCACACGCGGTCTAAACTAATTTATACTCATTCGTTTTCCGAGGCTTTCCAGCCGTCTCCTTGTGAGTTGCAATTCATTAATTATCAGAAGGCATGCCGTCCAAACGCTCTCAGACCCTTCGTCTTCTGAGCCTTACGTATTTCCACTCATCAATGCCCATAATCACTGAAGTGGACTCCCTGTACTCGTTTAAGTATAAATAAACCCATGCGTTAACAGGACGGAGTATTCTCCCTTTCACTCTCTCCTACTCTACATATCCAATCATGGATATTGATCAACCCACGCTTTCCGTCGACCTTGCAACCAAAATAGCAAAACTAGTCAACATGATTACAGAGCTCAAAAGAGAGGTCCAAACAGAGCTCCAGGCCCTTCGAAGTGAAGTCGAACAGCTTCGAAACCAGCTGGTGTGCGTGGAGACGGCTTCACGTCTCTGCTTGGCTAGGACCTGGGATGATCTCTCATCCGTCCTTTCGGCTCACGAAGCAAAAAGTCCCCCGGAGGGAAAATCTTCTTAAAGATTCTCCCTTGGGACTGTGAGGATCAAATATGATCTTCATTTTTGCTTTTTTAGGCCGGAGGGGGTTTTTTTTGTTCAGATCCACTTGGATCTGTTTGCGTTTATTTTGCTCAGACCCACTTGGGTCTGTTTCAACCCATTTGGGTTTTCTTTTGTTTAGTTGTTCCATATATATAATGAAAATTTGGTTGGCGATGCTTGACTCTTTCATAGCTTCGAATGCTAACATGACACATTGGCTGAAATGTAATCATATAAGAACTTCAAAGAAAAGAACTCCTGAATGTCAAAACCAATTGAAATCACACCGCTATACAACCAATGCTTCGAATTCGGGATTCGCTTTGGTTTTAGCTTAAAAATAACTAAATCCCATCGAAAACCTCAGAAACCTTCCTTCAAAAGCTTATCTTTTATGAAAGGATTCCCATATAGATGGAATATAGGCTTTGAGATGCCTTCCATTGATTTTCCTTCGATGAACATAACCATCCAGATTTCTCAAATGATAGGCTCCTCCTTTCAACACTCTATGGATTTGAAAAGGCCCTTCCCATGTTGGCGCCCATTTTCCTAATCCATCCCTTTTTACCCTCCTATCCCTGATAGGAAGGATAACCTTCCATACAAGGTCTCCTTCATCAAAGCTTCGAAGGGCGACTCTCTTATTATAACTCCTTGCTACTCTTGCCTTTTGCAACATGATTTGATTTAAAGCCTTTATTATGGCTTCATCAATGTCTTCTAACTCCATGTGCATGGCTTGATGATAAGACCCTGTATCCAAATTATTTTGACATGCTACTTTTTGAGATCTTACAGTAATCTCCATAGGCAACACAGCATCACGTCCATAAGTTAAGGCAAATGGAGTAGTGCCCGTGCTAGTCCTCTTTGTATTTCTATATGCCCACAAAGTGTCAAGTAACAACTCATGCCAAACCTCTGGGTTCTGATCCACCATTCTTTGAATCCCCCTCTTGATAATCTTGTTGGTTGATTCTGCTTGACCATTTGACTGAGCATAATAAGTGCTGGTATATATTAATGAAATTCCATGGTTACTAGCAAAGTTCTTTACCAGCTTCCCTTCGAATATGGAACCATTATCCACTGTTATCGTTTGAGGGCTTCCAAACCTGTATATGATTCCTTTTATGAAATCAATAACATGGGTTTGCTTTACCTCCTGATAAACTTGTGCTTCCACCCATTTTGTGAAATAATCAGTAGCCACTAAGATAAACTTATGCTTTTCCAATGAAGGAGGATAAATCATCCCAATCATGTCCATGGCCCAACCCCTGAAAGGCCATGGTTTTATCACATATTGTAAATCTGTGACTGGCAAACGCTTGAGTGGACCTGTTTTTTGACAGGCTTGACACCCTTTTGCATAATCTATACAATCTTTGAAGATGGAAGGCCAATAATAACCATACCTCCTTATCAACCATCTCATTTTTATGCCAGCTTGATGTGCTCCACAAATTCCTTCATGCACTTCAGCCATTACCTTAAAGGCACTTACCTTGTTTAAGCATTTCAACAGAAGGCCATCCATCCCTCTCTTGAATAGCTCATTGTTGTACATTATGTAGTTTATTGCTTTCAATCTGGTTGCCTTGTCTGCAACACTATCTGGTTTGGTCAAATATTCAATCAATGTTTGCCTCCAATCAACACTTTGACTAGTAGGGACATTAATTTCCAAAACTTCGAAACTAGTTATTCTGTTTTGCAGCATGGGCAGAGATTTTCTCAAAGTTAATTGACAAAACTCATTTTCATTCTCTGATATAACTCTGAAACCAGATGCCCTTTGAGCTATTTCGTCAGCTTCTTCATTAAAGAATCTGGGAACATAAGTTAAAGTGAGCATATAGAACTGATCTATCAACCTCTTGGCCTGTTAATAATAAATTATCAACGCTGGACTAGTGCATTTAAACTGTCCATTTAGCTGATTTATCACTAACTGAGAATCTCCAAAGATTTCAGCAACACTCACCTTTAAGTTAAGCAAAATTTCTAATCCTATGATCAACGCTTCATACTCTGCCTGATTATTGGAACATTGTCCCTCATTCAGTCGAAAACCATATTTGGTTTTCAACCCTTGGGGAGATTCAATAACTATGCCTACTCCAGCCATTTGAGCTGTTCTTGATCCATCGAACCATAATTTCCATGGCTTGATCTCAACCACAGTGGCTTCCAACGCTTTTGGTGTCTCAAGCTCATTTGGGTGATCAGCTAGAAAGTTGGCCAATGCCTGGCCTTTTACTGACTTTTGTGGTACATATTCAAGACAAAACTCAATCAAAGACACTATCCATTTCCCAATCTTCCCACTAAGCACTGGCTTAGAAAGCATGTGCTTAATTACATCAGTTTGAGAAATAACATAAGTTACTCTAGGCAACATATAATGCCTGAGTTTCTTGGAAGCATAAAACAAAGCTAAACACAATTTCTCTACTGCAGCATACTTGCATTCACAGGAGTTTAGAAACCTACTAAGATAATAAACTGCTCTTTCCTTGCCATCTTCATTGTCTTGAGCCAACAGTACTCCTATTGAGTCGTGCGTTGCAGCTAAGTACAACTTTACTGGCTTTCCTTTGATGGGAGGTGCCAAAACAGGAGGGTTGGCTAGATAGCCCTTGATGGCTTCGAAGGCCTCATCATGCTCTCTGGACCACTTGAATTCTTCCCCTTCCTTCAATTTCAACAAAGAAGAGAAAATCTTAGTCTTCCCTGCAGTGTTAGATATAAACCTTCGAAGGAAATTTAATTGACCAAGAAACCTTTGCAACTCCTTCTTTGTAGAAGGTGGTTTGGCTTCAATAATAGCCTTTGCTTTGTTCTTGTCAACTTGTATTCCTTTGTTATGGACTAAATATCCCAGAAATTTTCCAGCTGACACTCCAAAAGCACACTTCTCTGGATTCAATTTCAACTGATAATGCTTCATTTGTTGAAATGCCTTCTCTAAGTGTTTCAGGTGATCTTCATCAGAATTTGACTTAACAATGATATCATCTATGTAACACTCAAGAAAACTTCCAACCAAATCATGAAAAATGGCATTCATAGCCCTCTGGTAAGTGGCTCCAGCATTTTTTAGTCCAAATGGCATTTTGACCCATTCAAAAATGCCAATATTACCAGGGCAAGCAAATGCTGTTTTATGCACATCTTCCTTTGCAATACAAATTTGATTATACCCTGAATGCCCATCCAATATGGATAATATCTTGTGTCCAGCTGAACCGTCCACAAGTGTATCCACATTAGGCATTGGATATTCATCTTTAGGAGTTGCAGTATTTAGGTTTCGAAAGTCCACACAGATCCTGATAGTCCCATTCTTTTTAGGGACTGGAACCACATTGGATAGCCATTCGACATACCTGACTGTTCTAATAAAACCTGCATCTAGAAGCCTCTGCATCTCCTTTTTAACACCTGCAATAGTTTCTGGACTCATCTTCCTGGTTGGCTGCTTTACAGGTTTAAATTGTGGCTTGATAGGCAATCTATGCTCCACCAATTCCCTGTCCAATCCAGGCAGTTCCTTGTAACTCCATGCAAAGCAATCTTTGTTCGCTTTCAATAGTGCTATTAACCCAGCTTTCAATTCTGGTTCAAGCTGTTTGTTAATGAACACAGGGTTGGAGTTTTGCTCGTCCCCCAATTTTACTTCCTCTAGAAGATCTTGTGCTTCAACCTGCTCTGGAGAAACAATCTGGGTTTCCTCCTCATGAGGCTTACCATCCTGCATAACATCTTCCCATATGTTATCTTCTTGAATCTTCTGCTCGATCCCCAAAGCAACATACCTCACCAAAGCCAAAGAGTTGGCCTCTTCTTCTGCCTCTTCCTTGGACTTACATCCAAGCAGCATCATCCTTTGGGGTGTTTGATTCATAATCAACAGTTTGCTTTAGCTTCGATTTCAGCTCTGCCAATTCTCCCAGTTCCATCTCGTTGGTTGGGTAAGTGGCTGCTTGCAGTAATTCACTCAAAGGAACTACATCTGATTTTTACATTTCAGCTTCAGCAAAATTTGCTGTGGCACTAAATGGATATGGATCAGCTTTGACTCCTTCAACACCCACTTCTTTGCCTTTGTCATACTTAACAATCATTAATTCCTGATGCATGGAAGAAGGGATATGTAATAACTCTGAATTTCAAGGAATAAAAGTTATTTTATTTATTCGAGTTATTTATTTTAATCGCTTGAATTTCGTAAATCCTTGAATTTTGCCATAATTGCACTTTGGTCCCTGAAGTTTCAATTCTTTCGCTTTAGTCCTACTTAGCAAGCCTAGTTAGCATCTAACTATCTTGTTAGAGTAACTAAACCGAAAAGTTCCCTAGCATTGGCAAAATGACCGTTTTGCCCCTCGTTGGAACTTTTGAACCTTTTGGACCCTAGACTTTATATTTTGATATTCATTTTCTTTTAATCAATTTGGATTATTTCTTTGACCATTGGACAATAATGGTTAGGGGGATTATTATCCATTGGGTAATAGAATCCCAATTGTTTATATTAAAGAGTAATCTTACTTTTGGTACTTTTAAATTACTTTAATATTTTATTTGGCCTAATAACTATTATCCATTGGATAATAGATGCTAGGGGAAGATTTGTCCATTGGGTAATGAGGTTAATCTTCCTAAGTACCATTAGACCATTTAATTAAACACTTTCCTTAATTTGGGGAAAATACTATTTACTTTATTCAAAAAAGTAAATAGTGACCAAAGTACCCTTTAATTATATTTTAATGGGATTTTTACTACTTTAATACATATATATATATGTGTATATATGTATTGTACATAGGAGGAGTATTATATAGCCTATTGTACCCTAGTATTTAATTAGTTGGTAGGAGTGAATCCTAGCCTTTATTCTCCTTGGATTGCCAAGTACCAAAGAACCCTTTGTTTATTTGGATTTTCTTACACATGTGTGACTTGTATGACTTGTATATACATATATATATACTTATATAGCTTTGCAAGAGAGAGAGAGAGAGAGAGAGAGAGAGAGAGAACCCGAGAGAGAGAGAGAGAGAGAAGCCGAGAGAGAGAGAGAAGGGAGAGAGGAGAGAGAGGAAGGAGAGAGATGGAGGATTTGATGTAAGTCTTGCTTTGATTTTTGATGTGTACTTCAAATCCTTGCATATATTTTCTTCCCATTTCAAATCCTTACATCTTGTACTCCCATATATTCACCTAGCAAGCTTCCTAACCCTTGGATGGTGTACAACTCTCATCTCAACCCTCCAATTGGATGCAAATCTTTCCAAGGTACACCATAGCCCTTACAAGCTAGGATTTCTATTGATTTTTCATTGATTTTCCTTGGATATTTCCATTTTAATTGGAATTTTCCTAACCCTTGGATTGTGTACCAATCTCATCTCATCCTTCCATTTGGTCCAAGAATCTCATCTAGTACTAACCTAGCCATGCAAGCCTAGGATTTTCTCCTTGATTTGTGCTTCAAAGTTAGATTTGTTGGAGTTAAAAATTGGGGAAGAAGAGAGAGAGAGAGGGCCGGCCAAGAGAGAGAGGGGGCACCCCTTTGCCTATAAATAGAGAGCCTCACTCACTTGAATTCTCACACCTCAAAGCAATTGCTCCTCCTTCTCTCTAGAAATTCCAATTTCTTAGTCTTTTGTTCAAAATTTCCTTTGTTTGTGTGAGTTCTTGAGTGAAAACCCCCGAGCCACTTCCAAGGCCACCCGACGGCTCTTAGAGTAGTAGTAGTAGTAGTTAGTTGTTGTTTCTAGGGAAGGTTTCCAAAACTTTTCCCTTTCGAAGCAAACGGAGGCCGTTACGCTGCCGAAATCACCCCGACGATCAAAAGCCACCGCCAAGAAGAACGGTAGTTCATCCTACCCTTTTGTAGTGAACTCTACCTGATCCTAACTATTTTATAGTCATTTCTAGTTAGTTAGTAGTAATCTTGACTAGTTTTCAAAATTTTACTTTGATTTGCAAAGAAATCGTGATCTTACTTTAAAAGTGACTTGTTTGTTGTTTGAAAAGTAAAAATACTTGTTTGTGTTATTTTTTGGTATCCAAGCATGCTAAGTGGTTTAAATGTTCTTACTTTACCATTTCGAAGTTGAAATAATGCTTATTGTATGTAAAAGTTCCACACGCGGAGTCTCACATGTATACGTGACACGAAAACCAAGAAAGTAGACATATGGCACCTAGGGTGTGTTTAAAAAGGTTGTTGTGTTTTCCCGGTTGGAAAATATCTTCGAAACTACGTAATGACTATTTCAAGAGTATTACGTAAGTGTGTGTGTGTGCCAATGGGAACCCGGTGCGGCGGAACCATTGTGAGGATACTCGAGAATCCGGAACGGCGGAATCGAGGTTGGGTGTGTTTGGCTTGGTATCCGCGTTACGGAACCAATGCTTGTGTGCCAATGGGAACCCGGTGCGGCGGAACCATTGTGAGGATACTCGAGAGCCCGGAACGGCGGAATCGAGGTTGGGTGAGTTAAAAGGTGTTTTTTTGATAAAGTGTGATAATGAAAAAGTTAACGATGAGTCAAACGCCAACGGTAGTTACAAGCGAATGTCAAACATGTTAGCTTATTGTCTTTTATCCCTGCGTGTATACTTATCATGTGGAAATCGATGCTAGTATGGTAGGATTTACTATTGAGCCCTCGTAGCTCATGGTGTTGCCTTTGTGGTGACCCTGGCATATTATATGGGTGGCGACGCCGATATAATATGTCAGATTTGATAGATGAACAGGGCGACCTCTTCACCTTGGAGGCGTACGGAGCCGAGGAACTCGCTAGGCTGGAGGAGCAAGAGGAGCCGTAGTGTAGGACCTCGTAGCTTTCCTTTTGTTGTCTTTTGAACTTTAAAATGCTCCTATGTGAGCTGTTTTGTAATAATGAGCAGTGACTCAAGTATTTCTGTAATAAATTTCCTTTATTAACGTACCTAAAATTAGGGGCGTTACAGCTTGGTATCAGAGCTTTAGGTTCAAAACTTCGGCCATGGGTAGATTGGGTAGAACCATGTAGAACCTTAAGCTAGTTGTGCCCGTTGCACAAACGTGAATTGATTTTCAAGTTTACCGTCCCAAATTGGGTGGAATTCTGTCAAAACAATCTTCGGATTGAAGCAAGGCGCGGAAATTGGCAGTACCGCCGAGCTGGGAATTCCCGAACAATTGGATGATGACTTAAATCAAGAATCGAGCGTGGAACGTAGAAATCTAAAACGTTTTCCTTCCGGTTTTCATTAAAAACTATGTATTTTCGAAACGTTGCTAACAAAGTTTTTCGTATAGATGGACACCCCAACCAACTTGTCGCTCGAAGATTATGTCATGGAAAAGCTATCAGCCCGATGCTTAGGAGATCCCAACTTCATTGCCGACATGCGTGCCGAGCAGCTCGACTTCGTTAGAGTTCAAAAGAATACCCCAATTCCCGTCGAGCAAGACCCTTGGTTTCCCCACATGTTTCCTCTCCT
>BPLS01003579.1:0-15886 GCA_019656275.1 Rhododendron kiyosumense
GTGTCGTTTGAGTAATGATTAAACGATGGTTTGGGAAGTTATTGGTTTTAACCGTTGATTTGGACTTTACGATCATCGAACGGTGTCCTCACTGTCCTGTTTTATAACTGAAATTAGATGCAATTGCAGGGAATCATTTGGAAGGCCAGACGTGTTGCATTAATTCACGTTGCTTGAAAATAGGAACCACGATCCAGGAAGTGGCCATGAACACCATGATCGAAGCGAGCAGGGGAAGGAGGAATTATGAAAATATCAATATAACCGTTCGAAGGCCCCCTCAACCGTTTTATGTGGCCAACGTGGGTATCAATTGAGGACGTGGAAATCGAAGGCTGACTCAGTGTCTATAAATAAAGAAGTAAAGCGAAGAGAGAAGCCCCCACAAAAAATTCATATCATCTGACAACTCATACAAAATGATTGCTCAGAGATCTATCTTAGATTAGTTTTTAGTTTAAAGTAGGATCTTTTTGTAAGTTGAAGGCTTATTTGCATGTAAGATTGCTTTCGATTAAATTCAAGTTCTCTTATTTTCTTGTAAGTTCTTTTCTTACCAAAGAATAGTCGTTTGTAAGTCCACTTTTGATTAAATTCAGTGTGCTTATTTTACTGTATTATTCTTAGAAGAGTCTTAAGAGTGTTTGCATACAAACTTACCTTTGATTAAATTCAGGTTTGTTTGTGTTCAATCATCTTTTCTGATTCGAAGCGCGTCAATCTTTTATTTGGTTGATACCTTAAGGAAAAATTCTCTTAGTTGAGGTAATCGAACGGATAACACAATTGCCTGATTGAGATTAGTTATTTCAAATCAATTTGAAAAGGGAAATTTCATCTTTGAAGTTATTTCTTTTCTGGCACGCCCGCACACAATCATTTGCCATTTGATTGAGCTAATTCAGCCCAAACAATTTTTGGCACGCCCGGTGGGACTCGAAGGTGTCAAAATGCCGAGGTTTCGAAAGCAAATAGGAACACCCATTGGTGATCTAGCGCCAGAAGAACAAGCTGTGCCAGAACAGGCAGTAGAATTAGGAACGCCAACGAATCTTGGTTTTCCTCAATTGGCTTTAGAAATAGAAGAGCCTCTTTATGAAGAGCCCTCCTATGAAGCGCCTCCTGAGGAAGTACCTCCAAGCTTCCAAAGAGGACAAGCCAGTGGCAAAGACCACGATAGAGAGGAAGTGTTTAGAAAAATGATGGTAGCTTTTCGAGAGATGGCTCAAACCCAAAGAGCCATGATCAAAAGCATGAGAAATAGGTTGCCCAACTTAGAGGCAGCAAGAAATAGCCCAGGGGATAATGGGCAAAACAATCATGCCAACTCGAGCACTCACCAAAGTCCCTTCGAAGGAAGGCTTGGAGAGGATGTTGGTAGAAGTAGGATAATTTCTAGAACAGGTAAGGAAAAGATGTATCCAGATGAAATGCCACAGTCTTGGTATGAGCCTGTGAAACCCACAGAACCTGTCCTAGAAATTCCAAGGCAACCTCGTGGTGTTAGCATAGGGGTTCAACGAAACACTAGAGAAAGACAGAGCATGAATCCTCTCTTCGAACCCTCACTTGGGGAATGGGAGGATGATTCAGAACCAGAATTGGTTCATAAGCCTGGGAGAAGGGGTGAAAACCCACAACACCCTCGCCTAAATGTCCCAACCACCAAGAATCCTCTCACAACAGCTTATGGAATCCATAGGTCTGTTCGAACTAACGAAGCATATGATAAAATGCAACATCCATCGTATGGGAGGATTCCTAGGGAGAAATCAAGGGATTTAAACACGACAAGGGGAGTTTATGAGGAAGGTATCTTAGGACCAGAGCCTCCTGTTGAAAATCAGGAGCAAAACTTCCTAATAGGCAATCCAATACTAAGAGACCAAGTTATGGGTCTCATACAAGAGGTTTGTGGACCTCAAACTCGGGGGGTACAACCTCAAATTTATCGAAAACCATATCCAGAATGGATAGACACGACTTTCCAAATCCCTAGAGAGTTTAAAATTCCAGATTTTACTTTGTTCTATGGGGATGGGAGACAGTCTTCTATAGAGCATATAGCAAGGTTTTCTGCCCAGTGTAAGAATTTGGCTCAAAATGGCTTCATGAAGTTGAAGTTATTCCCAAATTCTTTGTCCGGGCCAGCTTTTGCATGGTATACTAACTTGCCACCAGAATCAATAACTGATTGGTTTCAGATGGAAGAGGCATTCCATGCACAATTCTTCAATGCTGAGCCTGAAGTCTCTATGGCAAACTTAGCAAGGCTGAAGTAGAAACCAGATGAGAAAGTAGCAGATTTCATATCTAGGTTCAAAAGAGCAAAAACCAAATGCAAACTTCGCCTGCCAGAGGCAGAATTCGTAAGATTAGCACAAGATGGTTTAGAAAGAGAGCTTCGAAAGAGGTTCGATTCTACAGAGTTTAGAGACTTTGCAGATCTAACCTATAAAGTGGCTAGATATGAATCACTACTAGAAGAGGATATGGACAGGCATAATTCCTCCTACCCTACGTATTATAGGGACCCCAATTACGAGATAGATGCTGCAGAAATTATAGAGTATGACCCTTGTGTTTGCGAGCCTTTAATTCAAAAGAATGTATCTCTAGGACAGAAGTTCAAACAAAAGGAGATTACTAAAGTATACTCTTTTGATATATCAAAAGCTGATGAGATTTTTGATTTCTTGTTAAGAAAGAAAATCATCAAGCTGCCTTCGAATGTGAAACTTCCCACAGCAGAAGAAAAGAATGGGAAGATTTATTGCAAATGGCATGACTCTTGGTCCCATTCAACTAAGTCTTGTAATGTTTTTCGTGACAGGATTCAAGAACAAATCAAGAAGGGAAGAATCAAATTTCCATAAAAGACTATGGGAATTGATACAGTGCCTTTTCCAAAGGTAGAAGAAGTCAACACCAATGTGCCCTCCTCACTGGCTCGAACTGTCAATAAATATTGGCAGGATAAGGAGGCACCTGTGAACATGAATACTGTTCAATATGGAAGGGGCAAGCCATATGCTGGCCATCCTCGAGGCATGGGAATGAGGCCAACTCCTTATAGACGAACCAATGATGGGTTGTCTTCACAGAGGTTCTCAGGTAATAATCATTTGCCCATGTTGGAAGCCTCATTTTTGGAGTGCCTGTGTGTAGGTTGCAGGGCCAATTATCTGGTTTTTAAGGATTTGGATAGAAAGGGCGTGAGTTTTTTCCCTAAGGAGATGGGAATGAAGAGATTGGCTCCAGTGCAAGCAAGGCTAAGTGACAGTAAGCCTTGGTTGGCATCAAAGAGGGATGTGCCCACTAGCCCTGTCCCAGCCATCCACAGAAGGAAGTTGCCGCCTTCGAAGAAAGCCAACATTGGTCAGACAAACGAGGCACCAGGAGAGGCCAAATAAGAGGAATTCACTTTGGTGAAAGGGGTTCCTGATTGGTTTCTCAAGCAAGTCAAGCCAGATCTATTCCGAGGATACAAAAATTCCAACAGAAATGAGAACAGAACTTTCAAGCCGCCAGCCTCGAACTCAGGAAACTGGGTGTTAATCAGGGATCCCAAGTCCCAAACACCACAGATGGTTCCGTTGCTTTCAAGAACTCAGAAGAGGAAGCTCCAGAGAAAATACACGCTTTTCCAATCAGGAGAATCCTCAACGGGGGAAGAATCAGGCAGGGGAGCAAGGCCTAATCCACGGTTTGACAGGGTTAAGAGGGACCCAGAAGAGTTTCGAGCCCAGTATCATGAGAGGGAGACTTTGAAGAAAGTAGCCTCTGCCATGCTCGAAGGAGATCTTGATCCACCTTCTCCCAATTCATTGGCTAGTTACCAGTCAGGGTTACTCGAAGTCATGTTGGTAGAACAAGAAGGGATCGAAGGGAGCTCCTCACCCATGGAGTTATCAACACAAGAGGTTGAGAGCAAGGAAGCTAAGGAAACTGAGACACATAAACCAGCCAAAGAAAGGGCAACAATCCAATTTGGGGGGCAGCCAGAAGTACAAGTGAATATGGTGTATCCATGCTCTATGGATTTCTTCAAGAATGGCCAGACAATGAAAGGCCGAGGTGATGCTTGGTCGAACTTGGGCAAGCCAGTCGATTTCGAAGAAACACTGAGTGATGAAGAGTTGAACATCATATGCAACAATTGCGACTTGGAAGAAGTGGCTCAGATCGAGATGGACGAGAACCTGGTATGTGGAATTGAGCAGAGTCAAGAGAGTTTGGAGGTGAGCTCAAAAGAAAGTGCTTGTTTTGTCCCGGAGTCTATGTCCGACGTCGAATACCCCTTGGTAATAGATTTAAATTATGTGAAAATTTCATATCCATTTAAATTACCTACTAATGTAATGAGACAACATTTGCGTCCATTATATATTACTGCATATTTCGATGGAGTCCCACTTAATAGAATCCTAGTGGATAATGGAGCTGCAGTGAATATTTTGCCTTTCCAAACCTTAAAAAAACTAGGAAAAGGAAAAGCAAAATTGATTCCAACTAGCACATCCATTGCAGGATTTACTGGGGAAAGTCAACATGCCAGGGGAATCATCTCCATTAGATTGGCAGTAGGAGGCATAGAGACTGATACTGCTTTCTTTGTAATTGACACATATGCTAAATATAATGCTTTATTGGGAAGAAATTGGATTCATGTTAATGGATGTATTCCTTCTTCTATGCATCAGGAATTAATGATTGTTAAGTATGACAAAGGCAAAGAAGTGGGTGTTGAAGGAGTCAAAACTGATCCACATCCATTTAGTGCCACAGCAAATTTTGCTGAAGCTGAAATGTACAAATCAGATGTAGTTCCTTTGAGTGAATTACTGCAAGCAGCCACTTACCCAACCAACGAGATGGAACTGGGAGAATTGGCAGAGCTGAAATCGAAGTTGAAACAAACTGTTGATTATGAATTAGACATCCCAAAAGATGATGCTGCTTGGATGTAAGTCCAAGGAAGAGGCAGAAGAAGAGGCCAACTCTTTGGCTTTGGTGAGGTATGTCGCTTTGGGATCGAGCAGAAGATTCAGGAAGACAACATATGGGAAGACGTCATGCAGAATGACAAGCCTCATGAGGAGGAAATCCAGATTGCTTCTCCAGAGCAGGTTGAAGCTCAAGACCTTCTGGAGGAAGTAAAATTGGGGGATGAACAAAACCCCAATCCAGTGTTCATTAATAAACGGCTCGAGCCGGATGTGAAAGCTGGGTTAATAGCACTATTAAAAGCAAACAAAGATTGCTTTGCATGGAGTTACAAGGAACTGCCTGGATTGGACAGGGAATTGGTGGAGCATAGGTTACCTATCAAGCCACAATTCAAACCTGTGAAACAACCAACCAGGAAGATGAGTCCAGAAACTATCGCAGGTGTTAAAAAGGAGATGCAGAGGCTTCTAGACGCAGGTTTTATCAGAACAGCCAGGTATGTCGAATGGCTATCCAATGTGGTTCCAGTCCCTAAAAAGAATGGGACTATCAGGATCTGTGTTGACTTTCGAAACCTAAATACTGCAACTCCTAAAGATGAATACCCAATGCCTAATGTGGATACACTTGTGGATAGTTCAGCTGGGCACAAGATATTATCCATTTTGGATGGGCATTCAGGGTATAATCAAATTTGTATTGCAATGGAAGATGTGCATAAAACAGCATTTGCCTGCCCTGGTAATATTGGCATTTTTGAATAGGTCAAAATGCCATTTGGACTAAAAAATGCTGGAGCCACTTATCAGAGGGCTATGAATGCCATTTTTCATAATTTGGTTGGAAGTTTTCTTGAGTGTTACATAGATGATATCATTGTGAAGTCAAATTCTGATGAGGATCATTTGGAACACTTAGAGAAGGCATTTCAACAAATGAAGCATTATCAGTTGAAATTAAATCCAGAAAAGTGTGCTTTTGGAGTGTCAGCTGGAAAATTTCTAGGGTATTTAGTCCACAACAAAGGAATACAAGTTGACAAAAACAAAGCGAAGGCTATTATTGAAGCCAAACCACCTTCTACAAAGAAGGAGTTGCAAAGGTTTCTGGGTCAATTAAATTTCCTTCGAAGGTTTATATCTAACACTGCAGGGAAAACTAAAATCTTCTCTTCTTTGCTGAAATTGAAGGAAGGGGAAGAATTCAAGTGGTCCAGAGAGCATGATGAGGCCTTCGAAGCCATCAAGGGTTATCAAGCCAACCCTCCTGTTTTGGCACCTCCCATCAAAGGAAAGCCAGTGAAGTTGTACTTAGCTGCAACACACGACTCAATAGGAGTACTGTTGGCTCAAGACAATGAGGATGGCAAGAAAAGAGCAGTTTATTATCTTAGTAGGTTCCTAAACTCCTGTGAATGGAAGTATGCTGCAGTAGAGAAATTGTGTTTAGCTTTATTTTATGCTTCCAAGAAACTCAGGCATTATATGTTGCCTAGAGTAACTTATGTTATTTCTCAAACTGATGTAATTAAGCACATGCTTTCGAAGCCGGTGCTTAGTGGGAAGATTGGGAAATGGATAGTGTCTTTGATTGAGTTTTGTCTTGAATATGTACCACAAAAATCAGTAAAAGGCCAGGCGTTGGCCAATTTTTTAGCTGATCATCCAAATGAGCTTGAGACACCAAGAGCATTGGAAGTCACTGTGGTCGAAATCAAGCCATGGAAATTATGGTTCGATGGGTCAAGAACTGCTCAAATGGCTGGAGTAGGCATAATTATAGAGTCTCCCCAAGGATTGAAAACCAAATATGGTTTTCGACTGAACGAGGGACAATGTTCTAATAATCAGGCAGAATATGAAGCATTGATCATAGGATTAGAAATCTTGCTTAAACTGAAAGTGAGTGTTGCTGAAATCTTTGGAGATTCTCAGTTAGTGATAAATCAGCTAAATGGACAGTTTAAATGCACTAGTCCAGCATTGGTACTTTATTATCAATATGCTAGGAAGTTGATGGATCAATTCTATATGCTTACTTTAACTTATATACCTAGATTCTTTAATGAAGAAGCTGATGAAATAGCTCAAAGGGCATCTAGTTTCAGAGTTTTGTCAGAAAACGAGAAGGAGTTTTGCCAATTAACTTTGAGAAAATCTCTGCCCATGTTGCAAAATAGAATGACTGGTTTCAAGGTATTGGAAATTAGTGTTCCTACTAGTCAAAATATTGATTGGAGGCAGGCATTGATTGAATATTTAACCAAACCAGACAGTGTTGCAGATAAGGCAACCAAATTGAAAGCAATAAACTATATAATGTACAACAGTGAGCTGTTCAAGAGAGGGATGGACGGCCTTCTTCTGAAATGCTTAGGCAAAGTGAGTGCCTTTAAGGTAATGGTTGAAGTGCATGAAGGAATTTGTGGAGCACATCAAGCTGGCATAAAAATGAGATGGTTGATAAGGAGGTATGGTTATTATTGGCCCACCATCCTCAAAGATTGTATAGATTATGCAAAAGGGTGTCAAGCCTGTCAAAAAACAGGTCCACTTAAGCATTTGCCAATGACAGATCTGCAATATGTGATAAAACCATGGCCTTTCAGGGGATGAGCCATGATATGATTGGGATGATTTATCCTCCTTCATTGGAGAAGCATAAGTTTATCTTAGTAGCTACTGATTATTTCACAAAATGGGTGGAAGCACAAGTTTATCAGGAGGTAAAACAAACCCATTTCATTGATTTCATAAAAGGAATCATATACAGGTTTGGAAGCCTTCAAACGATAACGGTGGATAATGGTTCCATATTCGAAGCGAAGCTGGTAAGGAATTTTGCTAGTAACTATGGAATTTCATTAATATATACTAGCACTTATTATACTCAGTCAAATGGTCAAGCAGAATCAACCAACAAGATCATCAAGAAGGGGATCCAGAGAATGGTGGATCAGAACCCAGAGGTTTGCCATGAGTTGTTACTTGACACTTTGTGGGCATATAGAAATACAAAGAGGACTAGCACGGGCACTACTCCATTTGCATTAACTTATGGACATGATGCTGTGTTGCCTATGGAGATTACTGTAAGATCTCAAAGAGTAGCATGTCAAAATAATTTGGATACAGGGTCTTATCATCAAGCCATGCACATGGAGTTAGAAGATATTGATGAAACCAGAATAAAGGCTTTAAATCAAATCATGTTGCAAAAGGCAAGAGTAGCAATGAGTTATAATAAGAGAGTTTCCCTTCGAAGCTTTGATGAAGGAGATCTTGTGTGGAAGGTTATTCTTCCTATCAGGGATAGGAGAATAAAAAGGGACGGATTAGGAAAATGGGCGCCAACATGGGAAGGGCATTTTCAGATCCATAGAGTGTTGAGAGGAGGAGCCTATCATTTGAGAAATCTGGATGGTTATGTTCATCGAAGGAAAATTAATGGAAGGCATCTCAAGGCTTATATTCCATCTATATGGAAGTCCTTTCATAGAAGGTTGCTTTGGAAGGATGTTTTGAGGTTTTCGATGGGATTTGGATATTTCAAGCTAGACCAAAGCGAATCCCGGATTCGAAACATTGGTTATATAGCGGCATGATTTCAATTGGTTTTGACATTCAGAAGTTTTTTCTTTTGAAGTTCTTATATGATCATAGTTCAACCAATGTTGTTATGTTAGCGTTCGAAGCCATGAAAGTATTACCAACCAAATTTCCATTATGTTTTAAAAAAAAAAAACAACAAAACAAAAGAAAACCCAAATGGGTTTGAAACAGACCCAAGTGGATCTGAGCAAAATAAACACAAACAGATCCAAGTGGATCTGAACAAAAAAAACCCTTTGCTTAAAAAGAAAAAATGAAGATCATAGTTGATTCTCACAGTCCCAAAGGAGAATCTTTAAGAAGATCCTCCCTCCGGGGGACTTTTTGCTTTGTGAGCCGAAAGGACGAATGAGAGATCATCCCAGGTCCTAGCCAAGCAGAGACGTGAAGCTGTCTCCACGCACACCAGCTGGCTTCGAAGCTGTTCGACCTCGCTTCGAAGGGCCTGGAGCTCTGTTTGGATCTCTCTCTTGAGCTCCTTAAGCATGTTGGCCAGCTTAGCCATCTCAGCCGCAAGGTCGACAGAAAGAGTGGGTTGATCAGTATCCATGATTAGATATGTGGAGCGGGAGAGAGTAAAAGAGAGAATGCACCGTCCTGTTAACACATGGGTGTATTTATACTCAAACGAGTACAAAGAGTTCATTTCAGTGATTAAGGGCATTAATGAATGAAAATACGTAAGGCTCAGAAGACGAAGGGTCTGAGAGCGTTTGGACGGCATGCCTTCTGATAATTAATGGGTTGCAACTCACAAGGAGACGGCTGGAAAGCCTCGGGAAATAGATGAGTTGGATAAATTGATTTAGACCGCATGCGGTTGGTTTTCGAAGAGCCAGCGTGTTTCAGCGTTGTCAACATTGTTTATTATTTATTCGAGGGCTTCGAAAGAGAAGCCCAGTCAGGATAAAATAATACAAAAGTGCTTGTAAGGAAAATTTTTGTTTCTTTGATTTTCTTTATGCTTATTACGTCCACGTTAGTATTTAGCATCAAAAGCAGAATGAAAGCAGTAACGAAAGGCTAAACTACCAGTTCATTGGTCAAAGCCAGTATTGAAAACATAAATATGAATAAGCATTGTTTTATTTCATCAACTCAGAAAGTTACAAGAGATTACATCGAGAAACCTATCTAAGGATCCATTACATTTGCATAAAGGATTACATCGAGAAACCTATCTAAGGCCTAATAGTATCTCAAAGCTGGGTCTCTAGGGATCAAGGCTGAGTCTCTAGAGATAATCCAACTGAAATACAAAGACTTGGACCAAGCTTCATTGAGACTTGGTCCAATCTCCCTACCAATTATTGGTAGGGAGTTAGAGCTCATAGCTCCACAGTAGGAAGCTCATAGCTCCATAGGTAGGTAGGTGGGCTTCGAAGACCATTGTCGGTTAGATTCTTTGGTCTTCGAAGCGACCGCTGGATACAGCCACATCGTGAGCACTGATGTGGCTATACCCAGAGGCCTTAGGGTTTAAGGGAAATCTCGTGAGAAATGATGTGGCTATGTTGGAAGCTTTTCTTCGAAAACAGGGGAGGAGGCTTCATGATGGGTCTCTTTGGAGCCCTAACTGAGAAGCTTAGTTTGGAAGTTGCTAAAAGAAGAGAAAGCAGAGGAAGAAGATGCTTGTGAGTTTTTCTTTTTCCCGAGACCTCTATTTATACTAGTAAGCTTGGAAGTATTCATTTATGGCTATTTAAGATACGGTAGGTGAAGCGTTGGCACTGTGATCTTTCTGAGTAATGAAAAGTGGAAAACAGTGTTTGAGTTAATTGTGGATGTACTTGCCCAAAAGAATCGAATAATCAATGAAAGAATAAAGTACAAACTGTGTAAAGTTACAGAAAAGGACTAGTTACATTACAAATGGTAGTTAGTAGTCCTCGAAGAGAACTAAAGTTAGCATCCAAAATAGACATATGAGCTGCTCTTCTCCTTTGTTCCTCTCGAAGGAAGGAATAAGCTGTGGGAGCATCGTCTCATCCCTTAACGCTTCATCTTCAAGTTCTGGGAAGCCCCTAGAAACTTCAGCTCTCTCTTCCCTGACTTTCTCCATTTCTTCTCGTAGCCGCTGCATCTTCTTGTCAAGCTCTGAGAGCTTATCCTTTCGAGCCTGATATAGAGATAGGCGAGAGGCGGTCTCGAGTGCTTTGGCTTCTAACTTGTTGACCTTTTCGAAGGTTGAGCCAATGCTCTCGGACAAGAAATGATTGTGAGCAATCAATTCATTGAACTGCTTGAGATGTTCTTGGAGAGTGGAATTGATTGTCAAGGGAAGACTTTGAGAGAGAAGTAAAGCTTGATGGCACACCTCGAAGTGATAAGCTAAACTATGTTCAATCAAAGTAGGAAGTCCTAGCTGATTTAGAGTCCTCAGAAGACTCTTTAATGTTAGAACTTCTTCCTTCGAAAGAACATGTTTAAGCCTAAAGGAAGGTAAATGAAGAGGTGCAGAGGGGCTCAAAAGTTGCTGAAGGCTTTCCAAAGGGTTCGAAGAGATAAGAGGAGTAGGAGTAGCTATTTTATTGCAAAATTCTTCCAATTGACTCTTAAAGAAGGATATGTCAAAAACCACTAAGGGTAAGTCAATTGGAGAAGAGGAAGATGTGGGATGGTCCCTAGGAAGAAGGGCCATGCCTGTTGCCTGCATAAGGTTTATAAGTTAAAGCTAAGTGGAATGGAAAACAGGAAAGGAAAGGTATGATTGAGTGTCAAGAGTACCTGATCTGAGGAGGAAGCCGAACTGGAGCCTTGATCCTCAGCATTTCTAAGAATATGGCTCTTCGAAGCCAAAGTAGGGTCCATCCTTAGAGGTCCCTCCCCTGAAACCGATAAGGGAGTGAAGGGGAAGTCTCTCTGGAGGATAGGAAATGGCCCCAGAGTCTTCGAAGGAGCCGAACTAACCATGACCTGTGCAAAGGTCGGCTCAGTAAGGAATGACAGCAAAGTGCGCATGTCAATATCCTTTTCAGCAAAGCCTTTCTGTACAGAAAGAGCTTGAACAGGGGATGCCTGCAAAAAAAAAAAACAAAGGTGAGTTAGAATGAATCCTTTCGCAGTTCGAAAGGTGAGTATAAATACCTTGTGAGGGACATCCTCTGACATTTGGATTGAAGGCTCTGTCACTTTTTGCTGAAGGCAGGGAACAAGAGCTAAGTCCAAAGCCTCAATAGGGGATGCAACTTGAGCCTACAAAGAAGTTGACAGTGAATCACGAGCACAAGAGACACATGAGAATATGTGCAGTGTAAACTGACTTACCTCTTCTGGGGACGAAGGTTTCTTTGGAGAAACAGGCCTCTTGGGAGGAGTTGTTTTCCTCACATAGGGGAGGGTCTCCTTGACTTGTTTTGTTTCACCTGGTTCGAGCTCAAGAATTAGAATTACAGTAAAGTTTGCTTACTCCTAAGGGAGTACTGAACCATAAATGAGAAAGGAATGTACCCCTGGAGGCAAGTATCTCTGTGTCACTTTCTGTTTCTTCATCACTGGAAGAAACCTAAGGGCCACGCTTTCTGGTGGTCCTTGCCCTCTTCGAAGCTGAAAGGAAGGGGGTAAGGAGGTGACTCGGATAAAGAATATGGAAGTTTAAAGACTAATTAGAGGGAAGGAAACCAACCTGGAGGTTCAGCTGAGGGTTCGAGATAGTGCTTGGTAGGAATTACTTTTGTGGGCTGAGAAGTAATTTTTCTTTTCTTTGAAGCATTTTCTGGAGAAGAGGTGGCACCTGCAGTATTGAATATAATTAGGTTTGGTTTCAGCAAAAGAGAAGATATGTTCAGAGACAATTACCTCTTTTTTGTGTTATCCTCATCGATTGTCTTCTTGGTGGAGAAGGGGGAACGACCATTGCAATTGGGGAGGCTTCGACTGGAGTCAATTTCTGTTCAACTTCGCCTCCTGCAATGTCTTCGATTCCTCCAGCCAGGCCAAATGCGTTGTCAGAGGAAAAGGAGGACGAGTCATTTTTTCCTCCATGCCCAAACTCAGACTGCTCAAACCCAATGTGGGCTAGAAACTTTTTGTAGGGTTTAATCCCTAAGAGGAAGGAGCAGTTGGAGTGCCACCAGTTGTCAAATGCAGGGGTGGTGCGCACTTCAGGTTCCCTGAACTCCTGAGTGATTGTCCTCCGCAATGCATGTCTAGCTTGGGCAAACCCCGTCAGGAAGCGGTCAGCCGGGATGGGTGATCGTTCAGACATACAAATGTTGGCGAAGCCACAGTAAGGGGTGGGTATGCCTTGAACAAAGTCCAGTTGCCTAGCAAATTGTGCAGGGCAGTATACCTTTGCATGTGCTATGGACTTGATGGTGTTCGACGAGGAAATGAAGATCTCTCTGCTTGTTAGAATGTTGCTCCATGCTTGGAGAGCTCGAGAGGATCTTCCCTGTCTATCCGCCAGAATGTCGAACAACCATGCTGGCCCAACAAGAGTAGGGAATGGGTTGGGCCACTCCCTGTCTGAGGCGAGACCAGCAAAGAAGCAGAGGTAGTACATCAAGGTCTGTGTTGTGCTGTCCTCTGGGTGAACGTAGTTGTCACCATGAACATTGGGCGTCTCGACGAGGCCAGTAAGGGATGTGGGTACTTTGAAGGGACCCAACTCAGGGAAGTAGGCGTGAAGCCATAGTTGAATAAACCATTGGGGCCCTCCCTGCGCGTAGTTCAAACCCTTCTGGTAGAAGTCGAACCTAACTTTGTAGACGTGGCCCAGGAAGTAGGAGACGAAGTCGAACTCTTCTCCTCTAGCAAGTGCCAGTGCCAACGGAACGAATTCATTCATCACTCTTTTTCCAGAGTGGCAGAAGATGTGCTTGCAAAGAGTGTAGAGGATATAGGCAAAAAACTCTGTCTCGGTCACTTCCCCTACCAATTTCTTTTCCCTGGTGCAGAAATGGGAAAAAGCCCCATTGGTGGCGGTCAAACGAGTAAAGCCCTCAGGAGGATGGTACTCCTTGGTAGGGTCAAATTGGGGGCCATATGGAATGAGCCCCAACATTTGGGTAACATCCAGAACTGTGGGTGCCATCATGCCACAGTTAAAGCGAAAGAAGTTGAAGGATGGGTCCCAAAAGGCCAAGGCGGCCTGAATCAGAGAAGGATTTTGTGGGACCCCCCTTCGAAGGAGGGTAATAATTCTTTTCAAACCCACCTTCTCTAAATCATCCGACTTCGCAGCCAGCATACGAGTGGTCCATATCTTTCAATCCTTGTCCAATGTGGGCCAACAGGGGAATGATTTCTTTGGGAAATTTTGCCAATCGAGGCTCGAACAAGCCCGAATATCGGCATCCCCCAATTGAGGATAATAAAGGGAGAGGCTAGCGGGGATTTCCCCTACGAGTTGAGGGCCCAAAATATAAGTACCTTCTTCGCTAGAGTTTGGAATGAAGACCCTGGCATCGAGATAGGGCTCTCCGGTCGGTCCTGGTGTTTGTCCTGACACGAACCGCCTCAATGCCAGAGAGGGAGTAGGATGTTCTGGGACTGCTGGATTGCTGGAAGAAGCCATTGATTCAGTTTGGTTTTATCGTTGATTGGGGAGAAAGAGGGTTCTGTTCTTGAGAGGTTTTGAGTTTGAAAAGTTTGAATGCGTAGAGTGTAAGGGGTGGTTTTGAATTAATTCCGCTTTTATACTCCTACAGGTGGGCCAGGCCTGTAGTGGGCTCGTGCCCTGGGTCCACTGGGGTTGGTTTTTTCTCTTTAGAAGAGTTATTATTGTTAGAATTACTATTTTAACAATAAATCCAAGTCCAGCGTGTTGATAAAAAAAAAGGGGGAAATTTCATTGAACAAGCTACTGGATTACAAAATTGAAATTTGCGTATTTACAAAAAAAAGCAAAACAAGGGAAATACTAGTTCCTATAAAAAAAAAAAGAGTACAAATTAGGCCTTCGAAGGGCCTGGGTGCTGAGAAGTTGCTTTTTTATTCTCGAAGTAATGAGGAAAGGACCAAGTAACGAGGCTGTGGAACTTGTTTCATGCAAATTGGAGGAATTTCAGCTCCATTTTCCTCATGTCTTCTTTGGAGTCCGACTCCAATTTCTTCTCTAGCAGAGGCCTAAAGCGAAGCACCAGTGCTTTGGCCTTCCTTCGAAATTTAGCCTCTTTTATTGGACGCTTCACTTGTTGCCTTTTGAAGCGCCTTCGAAACTTCTTGTCTGCATGGCCGGGCACCACTTTGAAGGACTCAGCATTAAAGTTCTCAATCTGGTCATGCAACTTCTCAATCCTTTCTTTGACAATGGCATAGTCTTGAAGGATTTGATCGAAGCAATACGCAGCAGTATTGGCTTCGAGCCATGACTTGATCACTGGTAAAAAATCCAGGAAACAGTGGATTTGATAAGAAACCGCGGAGGGGATGGAGCATAGCACCAGTGTTTCACAAGCCCATTTGAAATTGGTGAGTGGGACTTGTTCTTCCAGGATATGGATATCCAGGAAGGAGAAAGCTGCAAGGAGCTGCAAGGCTTTGCTCTTGTCAGCAGGGTAGATGGAATAACCATATTGCCATTGGAAATGAGGGGTGTTGATGGCAAGGTTATTCACCTCATTGAACCAGTCAGGCTCTTCAGGAAGGGGAACCAACTTATTGGTCTCTTCGAAGTCAGCTGGGAAGTGTGGGGTTTGCACCTCTGTGAGCCAGAGGGTTTTTTGGGCTTGGGCCATGCGTTTAAAGTCGCAATAAGGGGCAGGCCCAAGGTAGTTTTCCTCCTGCTTGAGAAAAGGAGAAAACTTGAGGGACGAATAGATTGATTCGAGCATGCCCATGTGAACGGTGTCATTACCGCTCAAGGGCAGGAATTGGCTCGCAAAAAGGGTTCGAAAGTGATGGAATCTGTTGGGTGTGGGGTCAGGTTGGTCAAACTTGACCAGAATGGTGCCAGTATTGGTATTAGTAGAGTTTTCTCCCCATGAGCCCCAGTTGGACCCATCACACGAATTCGAACGGGTTAAAGAGGAATCCCAACCTGTGGAAGATGGGTTGGGGGTATGGAATGTTCGATCAGAAATAATCTTGCCTGCCAACATTCGAGGAGAATTTGGAGGAGACATTTGGGGAGAGTAAGATTAAGGATCGAGGTTATCTAGGATGAGATTGATTTCTGGAAGAGAGTCCATAAGCGTAAGACTTCTTAACAGAGAAGGCTCAAATTCGAAGGGGTTTATGAGGGGTAATGTGATTCGTTAAACCCTATCATTAACTGCCATTTATAGAAAAATTATTGTAGCTATCTTTGGGAAGCTCAATGGACGTGCATGGGAATGAAATCCTGTCATGCTTCGTGCGTCCGAATTTGAAGGGACATGGGC
>BPLS01003598.1:0-11530 GCA_019656275.1 Rhododendron kiyosumense
GAGAGCAGGTATGGGTTGGAAGAGGGGGAATGAATTTCGGTGCAAGAGCAAGTGGCTATCTTTTTATGGATTGTGGGCCAAGGAGCGAATAATAGAAATGCCCAAGAGCGTTTCCAACATTCGGGCGAGACGATATCTAGGCATTTCTATAATGTACTACATTCCCTTAATGCCATGGCAATCAAGTGGATTAAACCTTGGCCATGGCCTCGCGAAGAAGTGCATTCGAAAATACTAGGGAACAATAGATACTATCCACATTTTGCGATAATTTTCAGCCTCAATTTTCCCCATATCCACTTTTTGTAATGTCTTCTGCCTAATTGCCTTCCTAATATTTCGCATTAATACATGAACGTATATTGTAGAATTGCATTGGAGCAATTGATGGAACTCACATAAAGGCCCATCTTGAACCGGAGCAGCTATTGCGATGGATTGGTCAGAAGAGATATCCAACACAAAACATAATGGCGGCATGCGATTTTGATATGTGTTTCACTTTTGCATTAACGGGATGGGAGGGAAGTGCGCACGACACAAGGATATTCAATGACTGCTTAAGGAATCCAGAATTCAATTTTCCAGCCCCACGAGGAGGTTAGTCCACCAACTATTGCATCCCATTTACGTTTTTTATATTTATTTTCATACTGTGTTCTCATAAAATGGACAATGAGTGCAGATGAGTTTTATTTGGTAGACACCGGGTATCCAAATACTCGAGGTTTTCTAGCACCGTACAAAGGTTGTATATATCATACTCCCGAATGGCGTAATGGAGCCATACCAAGGAATGCGTATGAAAAATTTAACAAAATACACTCATCCCTTAGGTGCATCATCGAAAGGACCTTTGGAGTATGGAAAGCGCGTTGGCCCTTGGTATGCGACATTCCCGTTGGGTACACCATGGAAACGCAAAGAGAACTTGTAACTACAACAATGGCCATCCACAATTTCATAAGAAGGAGTAACATGCCCGATATTCCTTTTGGCTTCTATGATCGGCGACCTAATTTCTTGCCTTCAGATGCTGGTGTGGAAACTACATCACCTAATGGTCAACACGGACACATGTTCGTTGGTGTAGAGACCCGTATTTAATTTAATTAACTTTAATGTTTATAAGTGAGAAAAATAGGAAGTGTGATGTGTTTATGTGATTTGGGGCTAAAGTGTTTGAATTGATTGTGGAAGGGTGCAAGTGTAATTAGCATGTTTATGGGTATATATAGGAGGGTGGGAGAGTAGAGAATCATTTTTCTCTCATCTCTCTCTCCCGACTCTTCCTCTCTCTCTCTCGGCTCTCTCCCTCTCTCTTGCTCTCTGTCCAAATTTCACCAAAATAACTCAAAACTCACTCAATACAACCTTCAATCCTTCACCCTCTACGCGTATTATGGTCCGTATCTCGCCGATTGGTGCTCGGTGGAGTCGTATCATTCTCGGTTTCGATTTCGGAAAGTTATGGCTCTTATTTTCGTGGGTTTCGTTCTTCGGCCTCGAGGTAGGGATTCTACCTCTCAATATATGTAATAGAAGTGTTTTCTAGTGTTAAATCGTGTCCTTGGTTGTTATTGTTGTTGTTGTTGTTAAAATCGTCGAAATCTGCAGAAAATCTGGACGAACCCCCATTTGTATCGATACTGCTCTGCTCAGTATCGATATAGGAATCTCTGGAACGGAATTAGTTACTTCAGTATCGATACTAATTTAATCAGTATCGATACTAATTTAATCAGTATCGATACTAATCTTCCCTGGAGCATTTTTAGCCTACGTTGTAAATCAGTATCGATACAATCTTCCCTGGAGCATTTTTAGCCTACGTTGTATGGATACTGAAATTCGCAGTATCTATACAACAGTACCTTAGCCCAGCTTTTGTTCTTTGTTTCGAACCCCAATATTTTGACCCCCGATCATTTCTAACTCATTCAAGACATCACCAAATCACTCCATAATATTGTTAATCTTACTCTTTGAGTTCGTTGTGTGTCCTTTGCATCCCTTGCCCTTGTTCGATAAATTTTGACGTCGATTAACATATGAACTTCAATTGAATTGAAATGACACGTTATGAGAACATGAGACGTTTGGATCTTTGTTGACACAATGAGAACATTCGGGGCCCATCGATGGGTGGGTTCCTGGCAGCGGATATCAGGGTCCCATAATTAGCCTGGCAGGAGCTTATGCTCATATCGAACACTCAAGGCCCAACCTTTTAGGTGGGTGCTTGGCAGGGGATATCAGGGTCCCAAAATTAGCCTGGCAGGAGCTTCAGCTCATGACACATATGACGAGATGGTTTTGGACGCATGAAAGGTGGGAATGGTTTTAGTGTGAGTTAAGCGGTGATCGTCGAGTTGTAGTTTCGAGGTTAATAAGTCAAGAGTGTTGATTTCCATTTTGACCTTGTTTACGTTCCTATTCCTTGATCATCTTTGCATTTCTTTTGCATATAATGTTAGTGTAGAATTTCCTACTGGGCTAGTGTAGCTCAAGCCTATTATCATTTTCAAGTACCGACGCCGGACAATAGCATTATTCTTAGAGTGCTTGAATGTGATCATTATTTTTGAAAGCTAACATTGAAAAGTTACTTAGGCATCTTTGTAAATCTCTTTTGAAGATGTATTTGTAACTTTATTTGTAGATCTTTGACGATGGAATATTGTAATCCTTAACTCTCGAATATTCAGTACTTATGTTAATTTGGGCCTTGGAGCCAAAGATGTAATATTTTGGGAACGCTACATTACTTTGGTTATCGTACGGATTTTGGCGAGATTTTATCTATGAAAAACATTTATATTTATGATGAAAATCGAGGGCGTGACAGTTGGCGATGATCAAGACATGGAATATGTAAGGGCTTCAATTCGGGATTGGATTGTCGCTAACCGTATCCGTTAGATGAGTTGTTCGGTGTGGTAGTATGTTTGTTCAATTGGAGTAATTTTTTTTAATCCCAGCTTGTTTAATATTTGGTATTGTACAGTAGTTTGTAGTATGTTTGTTCAATTTCTGTAATTTGGTTTAATCCAGATTTTAAGCAATATTTTGTGTTGTAATGTTGCAATGTTTAGATTATAAATTTCATTGCATCTTGTATTGTTTGGTTCCCCCATTACTTTGGTTTAAACTTCATTGTTAATTTAATTTTTAATTCATAAACATTTTTTCTGGAAAAGTAACAACAAACAATAATTGAAATAATAAAAATAAAATTTAAAAAAAAACCGAGAGACACCAGTTTCATATACATAGCAGAATTTCGGAATTAAATTTTAAATAAATTGAGCCCAAATATTATTTATATACATTATACACCATTATTTAATATTCGGGGGCAACAAAGTAAAAAACCAATCCATAATTTATTTTCATTCCATATCTCCAAACACTACTCCTACTGCAAAATACATTCTGCACATATCATCCAAACACTCTACCAAATACAAAATACATTCTGATCATAATCTCAAAAGCCAAAAAGTTGCATGCCAAACACCCCTAACTAGTTTCTTGAGGGCTTTGCATTAGAGAAGAGAGATAAGCCATACTTGAAGATTTTCAGAGGTAAACATTCTCTTCACATTTGATTTTTATGAGTTTGTTGGTTGTATGATGATTAGAGGGTGAAACAATGACATCTCCATATAGGAATTCTATGAATTGGGCATATAAGGGTTTTGATTGCACCAAATCAGTTACATAGCTTGCATAATTTCCATGAATTCTGTACCTAAAACCTTTCTCACATGTTGCTTAAGTTGAAGAACATATGTGGGTGTTATTAGGTTGGTCTAATTCATGTTTTAGGTAATTTTTTGTTATTCTCGTGTAGAATCTGACAGAACCACCAGACTTTGGTAAAATGGTCAAATCTCCTTGCTCGAAACTCGAAAACACGCACCGTTTGTTTTGTTAGAAACTAGACCCACAGAGCTTTCCAACGATACAGCCCATGCATCGTAACTATGTCTAAGAAATAATAGATTTGCATTTGAACTTGACCTAAAATCTGTCGTTACACCAATTTTACTGTTATATTGAGCATTAATCATGAAGCCATAATAAGGTTACCCGAACTCCATTTTTGATGGATGACCTATCGATTCGAAGAAGGAGAAGTCTATTTTGCAATGGTTTAAGTGTCATTCTTAAATTCAAGTTATTTAGTTGGGTATGGTCAGAAGAGTACACGTTGGCCATGGACTAAGTCTCCATTCTTGGAAATCCTTATGTCTAATCTCATTGAGTCATCTTTGGAGCATTGAAACACATCGTCCATCATTTTTATTGCATTGGTTGCATTTGGTTCCATATTAGGGATGGAGATTAGGACTTAAAAGTGGATGTGAGGTTGTTCATGCATTTCCATTGCATTACAGCATAAATTGGGCATGAGCAATACTAAGTATAGTGTCATTCATATTTAAGGTTCGGGGGACGTGTCTCTACCTCAAGATTGAGAAGGAGGCTTTTTGCTTCTTTTTTTTGGATCTATAAGGTGAGTGTGTTGTTTCATTGAAGTGGCTAACTAATATTAAACTTACATTTTTTTTATGCAAATGTTGAGATACTTTGACGATTGTGGAGATGGATCAAGTTGCTTGAAACATGTTTTCATTTCAAGAGCATGCTATAGCTATAATGCTGGTTGGATTTATTTAATTTCTTCTTGATGTACACAAGAAGGGTATAAACTGTCTGTTTATTGTACACAAACAGGGTATATAAATTGTTGAAAGTACCCTATTCACAGGGTCACGGTACCGTCATAACTCCTGGTTGCGAGGAAAGCGACCCTATGGCTTCTTGAAAAATTGTTGCTTACTTATGGTTTTGTGAAAAGTTGTATATTTCTTGCTATCTATGATTGGAAGCATCACTTGATCTATGTTTGCTCTTGTAAACTGTTTATATGCTTTCCGCTTGAATGGAGTAGTAACACTCACTAACCATTTCAGGTGAATGAGTTAGAGTTTTGGTCCACTACTAGTCTGACAGGCTTTAGGAGTTGAGATGAGAGTTGACTTGTAGTCCTTAAAGGCCTTGTGCATATTGTGATATATTTTTGAGGAAAAGCTTATAACATTTGGACTTATGGGCGAGTAACACATCTTATATAGCTTTACATTGTATATTTTGTTTTAGAAACTAGTTGAAATATACTTTGTTGATCTTGTTTTGTATTAGTGGAGAAAACTTTGATTTATCAGGTAGTTTTGGACTAGTTAACCCAATCCTCCTAGAGCGGGTCGTTACAAGGACGTATAGAATTTGTTTGAGCTTACTATGCACATTCTTATATTCATAAATCAACATCGAATGTATTTAAAACAACCTTTTTTTTTGGTAAGTAACCTAATTAAAGCAAGAAAGAGATTGGGTATATACATCGCATTATAGTATGTCCTACTACACTAGGTACCTCAAGAGCTACTGCTTAACATCAACTATAACTTTATCAATGAAGATTACTTGGGATTACTCTCCTTTGTATTAGGAGCTTAGCAAGTCATTTCACATGGAATTTGGTGACAAGATAGGAGATCGCCCAGACAGTGAAATTATCAAAGCATCTTTCATAGAGACGACCGGTTGCAATATTTCTTTTCTTCTGGACGATGTTATTGATCACATTTTTGTAAATATTTCTCGTTCCCACCTTGTACTGATGGGAGTGTTTAGGCCTTTTGTAGGGGGCATGTCCCTAGATCTTACTGCTATTTGCTGTGTGGATGCTATTGCTATCTCTGTTATGGCAGCTGCTGCTGCTACATTGCTGGTGCAATCGGCTGCAAAATGCTGTTCTGCTGTTTTGTATTTTCTGTATTTTTTGTTTTCGCAGCTCCAATATGCTACAACTTGTTTTGCTATCATGCTGATGAATTTCTATTGCTGTTTCTGCTCATTCACCTCAGTTGATGCTAATGTTTGCAAATCAAAGTAGTTGATGCTCATGTTTGAAATTGCATTGCATTGTCTTCTTCCATTAACAATGCAATGCAATTTGGCTAAGTCTGAAATAGTTTTGGCTGGCCCTAGGAAACTAAGATGATTTGAAACATATTTTCAAGATTTATACTTCACAGGTTGCTTATTATGGTTTTATGCGCAAACTTCCTAGTTTCATGTGCAGTTATCTCTATGATGGTACGTTCAAAGGCCAAAGCTAGGAAATCAATAGTACTACCTATGAATGTGCAGGTCAAGAAGGGTGCAATAGTTCATGAGGGAAGTAGTTCACAAAAGGAGCAACGGAAACCAAGTGGTTTCGCTGTTTATGTGTGAGTTTTAATAGATGATATTTGATGTCTTTTCTATCCCGCTTACGTATTGACCACCCAATCCTTGGTTAAATGCAGGAAGGATTTTACTCGAGGTTTAAAGCAAATATTTAAAGAAGACAATATAATAAAACAAACAGAGGTTAGGATTGAGGGATGGAAAGAAATTGTATTTTTTTAATCAGTACCATTTTTTAATCTTGTCTATGATATTCATTTCCTATGTAGGTGATGGCAGCCATGTTGGAATGGTGGCATGAGAAATACTTGCGAAAAAACTACGACAAAACCTATGAGGGATCAAGTAGTGAGGAAGAGAATGATGAGGATGAGGTGAATGATGAGGAATCGAGTGAAGAAGAGGGCGACAATTGTTCGCCCCGTCCAAAGAAGAAGAAGAAGAGTAAAGGGGAGAGTAAAAAGAAGAAGAAAGTGCCGGTATGTCAATAACTAACAATGCTTTGTACCATAGTTAGGAGTTGAAATGCTTAATCATGGGATTTCACCTTTATGTGCATTTATGTCCATATATAGGTAGTTATGCCTTTGAATATGTATCATTTTTCATTGTGGTCTTATCCAATTTGAGTTTAGCCCCACTTCAACACAACTACTTAATTCATTATCACAAATCGCTTTTTGATTGTTTTAACATGTAAATGTTGCATACTAACAAAATGACCACCCAATACCTACTATGTGTGCTACCTTTTGTGGTAATAAAATTACTACCATGCTAATATAATTTTCCGTTTGTTTATACTTACAGCTTATTATAAAGAGGAGGTGTTCCCCTAGGAAATTTGTTTCCTTGATTGGTGCATTGACTCAAGACCAATGTGATGCAATCAAAGCATTTAATCCATTCCATACATTATTTGATGTGAAGTGTGGCCATATGCATAGAGCATTTGCTATGCATTTGGTGCAATGTTTCAATCCTGAAACTTGCAGCATAGAATTTATGAGGGGCGTAGTTGTTCATATTACTGAAGAAGATGTTGCAAGAGTTTTGGGGATGCCGATATGGGACACACCCGTGCCCATAGAATGCCTTGAATCACATAGGAAAAAAATTGAAGAGGACTTTAAAGGAGGTTTTAAGGGGATTGAAATCTTGAAATTGGAACATGTGATTAAGGAAGGCCATACTGATGGGAGGTTTCATAAGGCTTACATGCTATTTACATTGGGATGCTTGCTATGCCCCACCACAAAGGAAGTTGCGGGGAATAGATTGTTCCCAGGGGTGGTTGCCGACGACCTTGAAACCTTAAAGATGTATAAGTGGCCGGCCTTTGTGTTGGATTGGTTGGTGAATGAGATTCGAAATTATAAGGTTCGGGTAACCAAAGGTTGTGGACAGAAGGCGGAAGGAGTTGGTGTTAGTTTGTTCCTTTTGATGGTATGTTTACTTAATTTTTCTACCATTCTATTTAACACTTTGAATAACAATACTATGGTTTATGTAGGAAGTTAAAAATTATGACTAATTTGTTTTGCAGGTCATAGATATTTTGACTTACATCCGTTGGATGTTGAAATTGGGAAGGAACTTGAGGCTCCAATTGGCTTATGGACGAAGGAATTGATCAATATTCAAATTTCCAAAAAGGAGGAGGACAAGCCAATTGAGGATTCTGTTTTTTCTCAATTCCCTCCCCATAATTTGAAAAATTAGGTGATGGTATTGGCTTAGTTTCAATATTTCATATATTCATGGTTCTTTTAGATTGCTTCAATTAGTTTTTACATATGCTCATATTTTGGTTTATCTTATACCATTTCAGATCTGCATTGATATGTACAAAGATTTTATGCGTCAATTTATGAATAACTCTAAAAGGTTGCATGAAATGGATGTTGCTATGGGCGAGCCTGTCATTGGAAGCCCTGTTTTTTGAAGCCCTCAAGATGCTCCACGGGCACAACTTGTAGAAGATGAAGGCCATTCACCATAATTTAGTGGAAATTTTGAACTGCATCAATATGAGGAGCGGAGGGAGGAGGAGGACTAGGGGGATTAGATTTAGGAAAAGGGGGAGGGGGAGGAGGGGGATCAAATTAAAGAGAAGGGGGATGAGATTGAGGAGGAATGGGAGGTGGGGGGGACATCAAAAATCATAGATGGGTCGGCGTCCTGTAAGCGAAAGCAGGAAGCAGTGGCAATCTCGACTGATCCCACAAAGAGAAAATGTCGAAAATACTTGAAGTCAAGCCTATCTATTAAATCCCCGTATGTTGCAAAACCCTCCGTCAAGACAACAAAAATTACGGAAGAAGAAGATTCAATCATCAACTATCTAACTAGGGGACTGACAAATGATTTAAGGTACATTTAATTTTTTTCCAACATACCATATGACTTGTGGGATAAACCATTGGTTAGATTTATGAAACAATGCTATCTCTTTCCCAATTTTGGTATAGTAACAAATTATTTTGGCACAATAGCGAGGTGTTGATCCTTATTGAAGGGGCAAAGTGGCCTCTTACTCGCAAGGAAGTTGGTGAATCATTTCGACCCAGGGGCCTTGTGTGTAATATGGTATGTTTCGTACTTGAATTTGTGTTATTTCTGTCATAATGTTGCTTAACTGTCATATGCTAGACTACACGTAGGTTATGTACACTTTCCCGGATTGGCGGATGTTGAAGGAAAGTGCCCTAGCGACTAAGGGTCACCCTTCACGTCACATTTTCTCTCCAACCTTTACAGTAACATATCCATCTTATTATGGTTCATATATATATATATATATATTTTCTTGACTTTATTTGTGATGTATTTGAAATTTTTTGTTTCTAGTCCAATCTACTTGATGCTCAAAGTGACGAGTTCAGCAGTGTATTGCGGGATGATTGTGACCCTGATAAAGTAGGTTATGACATGTTGAAATGTGACATGGTACGTAACTATTCCCAATATATACCGTAATCTATTGTAGATGGTGTGTGCCCCCAATTTTATTTTGACTTAATGGTGGCCTATTATTTTCAGCTTTTCTTGCCTGTACTTCAAAGTCAACATTGGTTTTGCGTGTGTGTATCCCTTGTCGAGTCACACGTTTATATTCTTGACTCAATGAACCACACGGCACAAAACTTGGAATACGTGTCCGCTATCTACTGCACCAGGGTGAATACTCCCTGGCTTTGGTGAATTTAGACCCCGTGTAAGTTAATTCTAGGTACAATTGGGCAGAGTTTCCTTTGTATGTTGGGCTATCCCGACGTCTAAGCGTCTCAAAGAAATAGCAAAAACAACAACAAAAATTATTCAATATCCACACCGATCCATTTGCCTTCTAAATTACCATTACAATTATAAAAATTCCACAATCAAAACCCACGCCGGATTGTGCTCATCCTACAAATCGATTAGGCAAAACAAATAAAGCACAAACTTAACAACAAACGTACCTGTATCTCAACCTCTGGCCCTACCCTTACCCCTAGCCTTACCTCTAACCCTACCTCTACCCCTTGTAGCATCAACGACCTTCTCATGGTTAGTGTCCCCATGCTTCTTGTTCAAATGTCCTCTAGTACCACAACGCGGAGACCTAGAGACATGTGCAATCCTACGCGATCTATCTGGGGTAACATGACCTCCACCTTCCATATCAACTTCCTCTTCATCCTCCTCTCCCCCCTCCTCCTCTAGTGTCTCCTTGGACTAAATTATTGTCTCTGTGAGCTATGTGACTTGGATTAGTGAATCCCCATCTTGCGACTCTACCATCCTTTTCCTCTTCAAAATCGACATACACTCAAAAATGGTCTCTCCACCACCAACAGTGGATATTTGCATGTTGGCCCAATCAAACTCAGAACGAGTATGCAATTGTGAACTCCCTACCCCTGCCACTGGTGAGTAGTTAAGTAACAGACTCATCGAGACCCCATCCATATTTAATATAGCTGAACTGAAAGGAGTAGAAAGCTCTGAATTGTGCACTAGTCCTGCTGAACAACTTGTTGCAATGGGTTCCTCGAATTGGTATTCTGTGTGTGTCTCTTCGGGAGGACCCTGAGGCTGGTGCTGTGGTAGAGGTTGGTTCTATTGGTGGACCCCTTCTTCTGCCTGTAAATGGGGGTCCATATGGTCATAATCCTCATCAAAATCCTCCTCTACTTGTGGATCCCGTATCCTATGCTCAGGAGCTATCTTTCGGAATAACTTCTCTTGGAATTTCAAGTCGACTACTTTCTGTGCCATTGCCTGAACCGTCTCAGAAAGGAGGTACGGCATAAAAAGCCTCTCAAACAATTGCATCTGCATTATAATGTATTTTTAAAAAAGTTGCATACATGAAAGTAAATGGAACATGAAAAAGAGTAATATATCATATATTACCGTTGTGTTTGTAGCTGCATCAATCTTACTAACAAAACATAAGGTAATCCTTTCGTACCAATATAGGTACGGGTCATCAGCGGGGTAGACAAGAATGTCAGGATCGGTAATGTTTACAATATTGTTGGCCCTATCATTCCACAAACGTATCGGCTTGCTCAAATCATTCACACCATTCCTAAGATCCATAGCGTGAAACTCCCTTAGAGACTTAGAGGGGGGGGGATGGTTTGTCTCCCTCCAAACTGACGCAACACCCACTCTAACTGGTGCTGCTCAACATGAGAGAACTGGATGAGTGGGACATTTGCCATCCAAACACCTCTTCTGACACTATAAAATCTTGGCAAAGATTGGATCAAATCCTCAGTGTACGACAGCCACACCACTTGAGAAAGCACTTTAAAAAAAACATAAGAATTGAATCATAAGTATTCCATCCGTCCCAAATTGTTGGTCTTATATGAAAAGATGGGTAATTTTTGGAAAAAAAAATCAGATATGTTCGTGCATATTTTTTAAGTAATGCTAAGTTAAAGAACTAATTGAGAACTATAATTTGTTGTCAAATGGGCTTTTAAAAGTTATGCACGAAACTACTTTATTTATGATCCGCAAATCACAAGTCTTTTCCTAAAGGACCAACAATTTGTGACAAAAGAACGAAAGTAACGTAAACAATAACCTCATTTGGCCTTTGCAAGTCTAAAGAGAACCAGTAATGTCCAACAACATGGGTTGGCAAATTCGGCAAGTGGAATTCATCGTCCCACCTACACAATTACAAAATTAATATATCAATGGCATCGAATGATACCAAGCAACATTAATATATCAGTGAAGAATAAACATTTCAATACTAAAT
>BPLS01003655.1:0-26581 GCA_019656275.1 Rhododendron kiyosumense
ATAAAGCAAAAGATTGTGAGTGTGGTGATTGAGAAAAACCAGGTAGTGAATTCAATTCTCATTTTCTTTAGTTGTTGTAAAGCAGCTGGTGGTGATTGTAAGTGAGGTCCCATACAAGTATATCATATATTATAAAAATTCATTTGTCTTTTCTTTTTTGTTTCTTGGATCCTCCTTTATTTGTCTTCAAAGACCAAGACTTTAGTGAGTGGCTTTGGAAGTCGTCTTCAAAGACCAAGACTTTAGTTCGAAACCCCTGCACCACACATTTCGTTAACGATTTTAGAGCTTTTTTAATTGCTTAATTGTGACGGTATATATGAAGCTCAATTGTGATGTATTGTGACGGTGCCAATGGTTAGCGTAGCAGCTAGCACCTGAATGCAATGTTCTATCTTACGGTGCGAATATTTTTGTGGGTTGTATCTCGGTATTGGATGTCCCAAACCTGAAGATAAGAGGGCATATAATTATGGATCCAAATGCTGGCACCGGTACGAGGATACATGACCTAATTATCTAGGGGTGCAAACGAGCCGAGTTGAGCTTTGTAGTATTTGAGCTCGGCTCATTTACTAAAACAAGTCTAAAACTCGGTTTTGAGCTCAGCTCATTTGTAAACGAGTCTAGCCCTAAACGAACCGAATCTGGCTAATTTAGTTAGCAAGCCTCTTCAAACGAGATGGGCCAATTAAGCCGAGCCACGAGCTGCTCGCGAACAGTCTGTTTCGTTTGCAGCCCTATAATTATCTTTTATTATGTTTTATTATATTTTTTAGTGAATAAGCTACACAAAGAGAGCTGCAAAATTTACATATCATATCTTCGAATTCAGGGCTTATGATCGTCCCATGGTCCGGTTAGGAGCTTTAACTCGTTTCGACTACTTTAACACATTCTCAGTCTACTATGCAAGATAGTAATTAATCTGGAATTCTGGCGTGTAGGCTCAAGCTCTTGTCCTTATTGGTGTGTTAATTGGAAATTCTTGATGGCTGTTGGAAGTCAGTGATGTATTAATTTTTCCATCAGAGCAACTACTTGGGTGGTGCTATATTAGATGTTTGTAGCAGCCATTTCTCCATCTTTGACAAGTCAGATTGGATGTCTGTAGATTTAGATTTCTAACTGAGTGGTACCGCAAATTATCATATGGGCATGTCCCAGCACAAAAACTCCGTACTGGACTCTGTTTCGACGTTTCGTCTTCTCCCACAAGTATACATGCTTGAGAGCTCGATGTGTGAAATTTTACGTGGAAATTGGATTCGGAAGGATGATTTTGACTCCAAAAGAAAATAAGTATACCTAAAACCCTGTATCATCATGTCTGCATTCTCGATGACTCAGTGCTTCTAATTCTTCCTAGAAATCGATTTTCATATGGAAGATTTTGTCCCAAAGGGCTGCTGAAGCGTGAAGCGAGGCGTGCGCTTTAGTACAGTGACGCGCAAGTCGGAAAAATAGAATAGAATATATACTTAAAAAGTTACCAAATCACCTAGAGTGGTGCAGCTGGTGCTATATCTCTACATATATTCAAAAAATAATCACAAACCTCTATATCTCTAGATTCATCTCTGTTCAACAATTTTCTTACTTTTCCTCCAATCGTTATTAACTCTTACTCCAAAGCTTCTATTTACTGAACACTGAAAGATAAATAGTATGAGCTAAATTCATTACAGACCACCGGGTCCGCTAAGCCCAATTAGAAAAGCAGCAAATAGACAAGTACCATGTCATGCCATATTATTACATGCTATTTCTCTATATTTGACTAGTTTTTTTTTGATAAGTATACATTTGGAATGGAGGAATGCTGCTATATTAGGTGCTTGTTCAAGTGATTTCTCCATATTTGATAAATCTGTTTTGATAGCTATATATTTGGAATGGAGGAATGCTGTTATATTAGACATTTGTTCAAGTGATTTTCTCCATTTTTGACAAGTCTATTTTGATAGCTACATATATTTTTGTGATTCTCCATATTTGACTAAGTCTATTTTGACAGCTATATAGATTATAAGCTTACCGACCTCTAGGGATAATAATGGGAAATTCCAAAAAATAACAAGTGCAGTGGTGTTAATTGGTCCCCCTTTTGCTTTCATTCTTGCTTAATTTGTTGGAAACAGTGTCAAACTAATTGGTTCACTGAAACTGTGGACAATATTGTTTCCCTCAACATCGTCGAGTACTCTATCAGACATTTTTTGTGCTCAAGAAGAGTCTAAGACTTCATCTTTGAACAGGTCATTGGGAGTTCTAGTGGAAGGCTCCCAGAAAGCACAAACATTGGACTCGGAAGGAGCATCACTCTCTCTGCCAGAAAGCACTAACATTGGACTAGGAGAGAGCATCACTCACTCTTGATTTGAAGAATAACAAAAAAAGTTTTTCCTCCCTTTTTAATTTTACGTTCCATTGGAATTTAAACCAAAAAGAGTAAGACTGTAATTTGTAAGAATAAATTTTTTAACAACATTTAATAATTCTTACCACATCAGTTAGTGCTTTGCATTTAACAATACAAGTACAAATCTATGTGTAGACACCCTATTCTGGACCATCTAGATAAACGTTGTTTTGCGGTCTTTTACTTCCCCAATGATGATTATGGTCAAGAACATTCCGAGGTCGATGGTGTGTTTGAGCTTTGAGCGTTCCGAACCTTATCCAAACCCTTTCAAAGCCCTTTTCAAACCCTTCGAGCCAGAATCAAATGGCCTCAGCAAAATCAAACTTGCTTATGCCAGTACTGTACTAACGTGCGCTAGTAAACCGTCACGTGTCAGTCATCGACCGTTGACTCAGTTATTACTAGCGCACGCTAGTCAAGTCTTGGCGCACGCTAGTCAAATCCAGTCAAAGTGTCACTATTCAACCACTTGCTCGGGACTTTTATGGCCACCCTAACGTAATCCACAGTCCCTGATGATTATAGTCGCTCAGCCGGCTCCCCCTCTCTCTACACCATCTTTCAACCCAAGTCCCATGCATTTAATGCATGGGGACTCCTCTCCTTAACCTAACCCACCTCCTAACCCAACTAATCAGCCCCTCTCCTCAGTCACAATCCCTCCATAAATACCCCACATTGCATTCATTTGTAAGGGGTTAACCACATTAAGAGCCCAAGCTTCTTTCTCTCCTCCATTTTGCTCTCTCTCCTTCTTCATTGAAAGAGAAAAAAGCAGAGTCCACTCCACATACCCCACTGTCACTCAGCCATCATTCAACCTCAAAGCTCAAAACCACCATCAAACCTCAAACCAAAGGTATACCACCTTTTGAGTGGCTTTCTGTTTTGACCCCTGAGGGGAACCAGAAAGGCCCAAGCTGGTAATCAATACCAGTCCTGGCCTTGAAATTGGTAAAATGTAAAGTTCGTGCATGGTGAAAAATGGCACACGCCAGTACGATCCAGCTGTACGCCAGTCATGGCAGTACATGCATTACTGGCGTGGGGATCATTGGTCACTCCCTTCTTGCTTATGTTTTCCTTTCATCACCTTATTGCATATTAAAAACCAGTTTTACAGCTTTCTGTATCCTAGAACTGTGTAGTTGTAGCATCTTGATACTTGCTCTTTTTCTCGCTCTAGAAGGCCCTTGGGATGCTTCTGGTCATGTTCCAGAGCCCAGATGATGCAAAGCCAAGCACTGGACAAGAGGTGTAACTGGCGTACGGTCTTTCACGACTGGTGTACGGTTGTCATACCAAGATCCAGTGGCTGGCCCTTGCAGCGTAGCTTAGTCTTGGCCCTCTATTATGTCCCCACACTATTTATGGGGTGTTCTGTCCAGTTTCATGGCTTAAAGCCATTGCTGTTGTCTGTAAACTGTATAATATGCTGCTATTAAACTGCGTGGTTTGTTCTGGGTGTGCGCTGGTCCTTTCAAGAGCCCAAAGGGTTGCAAACAAAAACTGTGAGTCCATGATAAGTGAAGTACGCCAGTCAAGAAGTGGCGTGCGCAGGGCATATCAGTATGCAGTGGCCCGGCCAGTGCATACTGGTGTGTTACCTGCTCACACCTCTTCGGACCAGCGTACTCTAGCTTATTCAAGCTACTCCCGGTGCTTGTTCTCAATCTATATTCATTATTGCAAGCAAATCATCATCCATAACATTTTGTCACATAATTGCAACTTGTTACAGCTTTAATCCTCATTAACTGTTCCCCCGCCCTAACTAGCTAAAAATGATTAATGAGAGAAAAATGCAAAAATTTTACAAAATGCTTGAGTAGAAACCGATTGGGCAAGAGAGGGTGCCATAAAATCCTTTCCCTCTCGTAACCTGGCTCCCGAACCTCAGATATCGAAGGTGATGACGGACCAGTCTACGCCTTTTTCAAAATCAAACAAACGTGACAAACATTTTCGAGTTCGGTTCCTCGGGTTTTTCACCGCTAAAACCCGAGTGGCGACTCTGAATCGAAGCGTTTCGCCGCGCTTTTCCAAAAAGGGCCGCACCCAATTTTATAAACAAAAATTTCCGGGACGTGTGCCCACACTATGCACATCAGCCAGTGCTCTGCATAATAAGTGAATACTTACGGCCTCACAAGAGAATTAATGAAAGAGATATGCTCTGAGACTCCGCAGCGTGTAGTATATAGTGGTCCAGTGATCTTGCATTGGAGTCTGGTTGTGTGTAGTATATAGTGGTCCCGTGATCCTGCATTTCAATTTCCAATAACCTTAAAACACAAAATTAAAAAGCCCTAAACTTAGTATAAAAATCCCTAATTAAATATTTCCAAATCAAGTGTAGAATATACTAATGTTTGTGCAAGTGAACATCAGGGCAACCGGAGAGTAAACAACAATAATTTGGGGCAACCGGAGAGTAAACAACAATAATTTGGGGCTTTTGATTGAATGAACAATAACAAAAATGCTAATTTGGAGAATCTGTGGTGTGGGGCACTGGGGTTTTTGAATAAATCATAAATACTCATAGAAATCACCTCTCCATAGGAAACAAAATGTTCACCGAATCACAAACTCACAGTTGCAGACAAGGGCGGAAGCATGGAATTGGAAGGGCTGGGTCTTCGTCCGATTCTGAGTATAGTCCAGTCGCCAGTCGGACCGGCTGTCCGGTCTCTGGTTGAATCACAGGCTTGAGAGGAAAGAGACGATGTCGATGGGGGAGAGTCGGAGAGAGATCGTGCCTGAGAGACGAGTTGTAACGAGTTGGGCTATGTTGTGTTGAGTGACTTGAGTCGGAGAGAGATCGCGTGTTGTGTTGAGTTGTAACGAGTTGGGCTGGGCTATGCTATGTTGGGCTGTGTGGGATTGATGGTTGAGCTGATTATCAGAAGACAAAAAAGAAGAAGGAAGTTCATGGATTTTTTGTGTTTCGGTTATTATGTGACGGTCTCGTTTGATTTTTGTCAATAGGCAAGGGCGGACCGAGAGTCGGATGAGTCCAGATGACCACTCTACCCATCAGATTTCAATGTTTTATTCAAAATATAGCAGTTGTTTCTCACACACAAAAAAAAAAAAAACTAATGGTAAACAAGTTTGCCTGCTCAACATGATTTTGAACAATCCAACAGCACCTCAACCAAGAATTTTTGGATAAATAATGCTATTTTAGTAGTACAGTTATCTGTTATGATATTGTTTTACTTTTAAAATGGATAGCAATGCACTAATTTGTAGTATGCAATTACACGTAAAGATAACCATATCTTCGTAAATATATACTCCCTCCGTCCCTTATTTATAGTCCGGTATTTCATTTTGGGTTGTCTCTTAATAAGTGTCCATTTTGTAAAGTTAGTGGGTAAAAGTTGGTGAATTATCTATTTTGTCCCTAAAAGTAGATTCAATTTTGAAAAGTAAGTGAGTAAAAGTGTAATGATAATGGGTAAGTAGGGAAAATGGAGGAAAAAATTGATGTAAAAGGTATAATAATGATGTCTTTTTAATAAGTTGGAGTTACGAAGCATGACACTTATAAATGGACGGATGGAGTAGTAGAATGCACAGAAACATGAATTCTAATTTTTTTTAAGTTGTGTTTTTTTGGTTTATTGGAAATTTCTTATTAACTAAAGTCACTAATGTTCTTAAGTATATCTTTTAAGGCCAAATGTTCAGGGTGTATTGGGTTCATGGTTTACCGAGTTTGGTTGTTACAAATAGTATAAACCCCCGCCCTCTGCCATGATCCAAGTGGTGGGTATGATGCGTCGTTCTGTCACCATGGACACCGAGAAAGGTTGCTGAGACCACACAACGAAGATGTTGGATCCGTGAGTGCCGGGGAAAATTATAATATTCAAGTTTTGGTAGAAGTGAGTACCGCTAGCTAGCTTGGACGTCCCACGTTAGTTGAAAGCAAGAGCCACACTTTAAAAACATATTAACACCTACCAAAGGCTACATGGCAATGACGGATCTATGTGTGTTCATATGAGGGCCACGGCCCCCACGTTGTTTCGGGTGGCATGGTTTTTTTTTTTTTACTTTAATATTAATATTAGCAATTTTTTGTTTGTTAATAACACATAAATATTGTATTTTGTATTAAGTGCTATTTAGACATTTAAATCCTTTAAAAATGTGTTTGTTTTGGATCAAAAACCCAATTTTTCTTTCTCCGTCATGGACTCACGGTCTCTCATAAGTTTTTTCTTCAATTATTTATTTCATTCCTCTTTCTATCTCCCTCCACTTACTACTCAAAAAACCTCCCTCAAAGTCTAAACCAAACAAACTATTAGATTTCCGAACCTTGAAATTTCAAAATCTTGTCCATAGTTCGGTCCCCGCGTTCCTGCTACATGGTGTACTTTTTTAAGTATATCTTTAAGGCCAATGTATAGGCTAAAAGAGGATCCATGATTAGTCGGGGTTGATCATTACATTTTTTCCATCAGAGAAGCTGCTATAGGATGCTGCTATATTAGATATTTCTTCGAGTGATTTTTCCATGTTTGACAAGTCTATTTTGATAGCTATAGATTTGGAAAGGAGTATCTTGTGACCCTTGGCATTGGGGGTGGCTCCAAATCTCACCCCTTCCCAAAGGCACGTGCCACCCTATCCGTGTTTTAAGCAAAAAAAAATTTATTTTACATGTGTAATGCGAATAGACACTTACCGCTATCTGTATAACTTGTTTTTGTAAAAAAATGATTTAAAAAATGAACGGTTTCTATCATGAAAATAATGTCTCTATGGTTTTGTTTGAAAATCACAAGAGAGTTGTACCAAACTCAATCGCATGTCTTGACACTAAAATTTTCTCTTGACACTTTTACGTAAAACACGTAACAACACAAATGGAGCCACCTCAATCTAAATAGGGAGACTTAGCAAAAAAATCTTCATATTCCGTGTCCACCACCGGACATATAGGGATTGTAGTTTTGCAATGATCTTACTAAGAAAACATCTCTTCTCCACGTACTCTCTTCTACTTTTGATCTATCGTTCACTTTACTTTCAACAAACTACTCCAACAAAACCTTCTTTTTTATTGAAGTTGAACATAGATCAATTCAAATGGACCCTAAAAACCCTATGCCCATGACGGTGCAAATTTTTTTGAGGGTTAAACAGGAAATCATGCACCTACATTGTATTATCATTTTTGCAAATGGTAGATGATAGCACTAAGGGGAGAGGTAGACCAAAATTAACCTTAGAAGCGGAAGTACGCAAGGATTTAGACTTACTAGGTATTATGAAACACGATACCCTCGACAGAGCTCAATGAAAAACACGGATTCACGTAACCGATCCCAATTGATTGAAACTAAAGGCTCGGTTTGGTTAGGAAATCATGCAATTAGGAAAGAAACACCCTTTTGTCTTCCGAAAGTTGGATCTTAATGCAATTAGGAATACGAGGATTAACCTAGAAAAGAAAAACAGTGCATTTTAGAGTCTTGTACTTGTTGGCGACTCAACGCACTTGTTTCTTTCTCACATGATGTGCTCAATCGGTGGCTCGCCCAGCTGTTGTAGGACTAGGGACCTGCAATCAAGAATTCGATTATATAGGTGGTGACCGCTATCATCCGAATTGAGGAGGCTGACTAAATTTGCTGCATCTATTTCAATTTCCTGTCATATTAAGTTTTGTTGTTTCAGAAAGTTAAGACCGTGGTGGAGTGCCCAAGTTTCAGCCACAAGCCCGGAATTGGGCCCAGTTTGCAAGGGAATCCTCCTATCCAATTACCTCTCAAATTCCTAATTAATTCTCCTGCACATGCTTGAATGAAGCTTTAACCTATTGAGCTGGGGCTTATGAGGAAGTGGTACTTTGGGACTGTTAATCGCCTCAATGGCCTCTGGCTACGACTTTGTTCGTTAACTTTGACTCACTCTTTCCAGGAAATTATTTTATTGTATAAGCTTTTAATCGATTTCGTTCACCTACATTGTGTTATCAGTTTTGTACTGCACGTTTTTTGGTCTAATTGATTATACATAGTATGGTGTTGAATCCATATGATTAGCGCATTTTCCAACAATTGTGTTTTGATTTGGTGTTTAATGAGGAGATATATCATTTAATTTGATCCCGGGAGATTCTAAGCAGATGAGCACAAGGTAGAACACTGCAGACTGTGGGAGTTTAAATTTTGAAATGTGCAAATGGTGTTCGTTGTGAAAAAATTGTGAAAATCCGTGATGAGCAATTGGTAATGTGTTGGATAGCGGAGTAGTAAAAATCAAGTCATCTTGATACCTCTTGGAAAGATTTAGATTCAAGAGTGACGGTGTTTAATGAGGCTCTACTAGTATTGTTAAATATTTATTCATTAGGATTTGATCATGAAGAAAAATGTTTTAAGTATAAAGTGAGCACAAAATATTTATTCCGTTTTCCATCATCGCCATCCGATCCCGTCGGTTACCACATCTGGGGGTAACTGGGGTCCCAACGGCTGGGTAAGGAGGTGGCTGGAGGTGACGGGGTGGATTAGGTTCCCACCGTCATTGTTCTTGGACGTCGGTGGGTTTCTGGCATTACGGCTTGCGGAACCTATCGATTGGAGGTTAGTCGTGGAAGACCAGGTGGGGCGGCATTTTGGTGGCTCTATGACAGCGTATGGAAGTGAGGGAGTAATGCTACACCTACAACATTTTTTTACAACATTGTTACAACATGTTGATGTGGCAACTCCAGGGGACCCATTGATTAACCCAGCCAAAAAAGAAAAAGGAAACTCAAAAAACGCAGCAGAAAACCCTCCAGGTTGTACCAACCCAGTTAGCCACCATCCCGCCACTGCCAACCACCACCATTGTCTTCTCCACCCCAACGACCACTCCTAGGCCTCTGCCCTCTGGCAACCACCACCACCCCACCGACACCAACAACAAACTCAAACTTCGACCAAGGTCCGTCTCTCTCCCTCTCTTGATCGATCAATCTCTCTCGATCGAGCATTGCGGCCTCTCTCTCACTCTCTCTTTCTCGCACACAATTTTTGTATGAGCCCTAATCCGTGCATGTTTCAAGTGTTACTAAAACTATTGCTACTTGTGTCTTCAATGAACTTTTTCCCTCTTTAGCTAATGTATATTCTGAATTAGGGATTGAGGGTTGATAGTGTTCTAATTTTAGGACTTTCCCCCATTCTTGATCTGTATTATGTTCTTTGATTTGGAGCATTTTCAATTTTCTCCATGTTAGAGAAATGGAGAAAATCAGGAGAGACTTTGGCAGTGGAGCTTCGAAGGTGGGTGATTCGATTTTCGCAATTTGACTGTGCTTCGAAGGAGCTTCGGTGGAGGTGGTCGCCGGAAGTGGTGATGCGGGTAGGTTGTGCCAGTGGCAGTGGTGGGTGATTTTCTTGGACCTCTGTAAGTTTATAAATTGAGTGGATATTTTACTAAACCCCAATTTAAGATTTTACTGTTTTCACTTTTGATTTTGTTCACTGGTAACGATTTGGGGGAATTGATTTTGGATGGAACAATTTGGGTTTTGAGAGAGAGAGAGATGATTTGGGTTGGTTTGGGCAGAAGGGGAGGGAGAGAGAGAGAGAGAGAGAGTCATTTTTTTAATTTTTTTGCTGTAAAGTGGTGGGGTCTACTGGCTTGTTGTAAAGATGTTGTAGCAAAATGTTGTCATTGTAGCATTTCCGGGAGTGTCATTCCGTTAACATTTGTGAGGTCAGAATTGATGGCCTCGGCGGTCTCTCTTGAGTTCCGGTTGCTCGCGGGGTTTGCCGTAACGTAGGATTTTTTTGTTTCATCGCTTGGTTGTGGCGGGGGTGGTGGTTCAGTTCATGGTGGTGGTTCTAGAGGAGATGGATTGCGGTTGGTGGGGGCGCAGGTGGTGAATCTGGTGGTGGGGTGTGGTTGGTGGTAGTTTTTTGCGGGAAGGGGTTGCTGGAGTTGGTGGCTAAGAGCATTTCCCCCCCTTGACTTGAAATTGGAGATGCTAAACCTTTTTTGAAGGCTTCTGTGGCATTTGGGCATCTTCAATTTGATATCAAAACCTTCTCTCCAAATCAAACGGCACTCTTTTGAAATTCAAACGGCTAGATTTTTAAAAATTGGCATGCCACCATGTTGATGTCAAAATTAACATGATTGGAGCTACCTTCAATTCCACGTGGAATTGGCATAGGGAAAGACAACATGATTGAAAGGATTGAAGCGGTCAAAAGTAGCCGTTGCATTGTTCACGTCATATTTGACACCATTGGAGATGCTCTAAATGATGTTGGCGGCGGTGCTGTTATTGTTTGTGGCGGTGGCTGTGTTGATGGGATTAGGGTTAGGTTTGGGTTCTTGGATTGGGCCAGGTCCATGTGGTTCTTAGGCTGTATTATTTGGGGCCTGGCCATTTAGTGTTTTTGAGCTTTGTCCCAACTTTTCTTTCTTTTATCGAATTCTTGGTTGGATTCCTCTTCCTCTTTTCCTTACTCGATGTACCTTTTGTTGAGTTTTTAATAAAATTGTGTTGCCTATAAAAAAAACTAGAAAAGTGGAAAGGAGACAAGTACCATGTCATGCCATATTATAACAATACTCGCAATTCAAGTAACTGAAATTACTAGATGACATAAAACAAGGATAGCCAACTTAGTGTTCAATGCAAGGTGTTAATCTAACTATTCTAACAATGGTGACTTTTGCCAATAAAAAGAAAATGGTGACCTCTGCCGTGAAACCAAGCACCTTCCTCACAACATTGTTCTCACCGAGTAAAAAACCCCAAACTTGACAATTGAATGGACAGGCAAAAGACAAATGTACATGGGACTCCACTTGGCCATTACAAAGACAGAATGCCATATCTACCTGCAAGCCCCAACTTCCGAGCCTGTCCTTGATTAGGAGATAATCTGCCCCAGAAAATGAGCCATTCCATGAATGCTCATATAGGGAAATGATGGGCGAACCATAAAAATTTTCCCCAAGACATGTAGGCTAGACCTCCCTCAAAGCAATCCAAGCTGAAGTAGAGATAAAGGCATTCCTATAAAGGTTCCGAACAACTAAATATGTACTGTCAACATTGGGAAGAAAGGCAGCAGGAGTTTGAGCAATGAGTATTCTAATAGTTGGCATCCTGGTTGTATGCCATTTCCAACTTCTTTGATGAGTAATGGAACCCACTTTAGCCATTAAAGAACACCCACGATCATGCACCCAACGTCCCCAAATCTCTTGAACAAAGGTCCAATTGGATGTCAGTTATCTAACCACAAGAAGGTAGACTCTGTATTACCCACTCTAGGAGTAATCCATGGCTGAACACATCCGTTAATTAACTTGAACAATTTCTTTCTTTAAAGTCTAAGAGGCTTCATTAATTAGGAACATTAATTGAATAATTTTCCATAAGCATCTACCTTCAAGGATATTAGTAAGGACAAATGCGGTGATACCTTCAAGGATATTAGTAAGGACAAATGCGGTGATTTCCGTTCCGTAGGAAACATAAACCGGTATACAAAAGTTGGTGTTCGATACCGCTCCAAATACCATCCTAATAGACAATATCGGGCTTGTACCAGTTGTACCGGCCGGGACAAAAAAATTGTGCATTTTTTTCTTCTACTTAATTTTTAGATAATTCAATAAAACTTGGAGTTTATAATATATTAATCAACTTAATTTATTATTAGGACTAATTTTAAAGTATATCAAAGTGTTAGAATTTATTTTACACCTCTACTTTGATTATTATTATTTTTTGGTTTTTTGTACATATATAAATATATGTGTTAGCTCCAAAAAACCACACTATTTTTTGGTTGGCAATTCCATAAACAAAAATGCATATTTTTTTTATATCCCACTCTATCGAGTTGTAATTTTTTTTTAAACTTATAGGATTAGAGTGGAAGGAATCTTTATTTTATTTGTAATTGAGAGTGAGTGAATCAAACGACCAAAGAAAGTACGACTTCGCGATCAAATTAATCGGTTAGAGGGAGCTCAGTTGGAACGAATTGATCGGATTATCAATCTGCTATCTATCGGAACAATCTGCCATTTATTTTCATCCTGGGTGTGCCTTTCTTGAAGCTTTAAAACTCAGAGAACAGCAGCAATCGGAACGTCTGCCAAATTTTGTCCGATTTTTCCAATTGTGCCCCCGATTGGCCAGCTGGTGGTTATGATGTCGAGGGTGATTTTGTCTTTTCGCAATAAACGAATTAGGTGCTCCCAGCCACACCTTCTGTCTTGGACACGAGAGAGCCACGTGTGATTTTGATAAAGCAACTTTCCCTTTTTCTTAGTTCTGCGCCAGTTTCTCTCTTCTCTCTCCAGAGTCCATAGCCGGAGGTAAATTTTCCTTCTCTGTATCCAGAGAAGCATGGCGGTACCAGGTTAGGGTTTTGTTCTCTTTTTTTTTTTTTGTGGGTAAAATTTAGGGTTTTGTTCTCGCTTTTGAAAAATAAACCGGTATTATTTTTTTCCCTTTTTCAGAAGCAAGTACTGTGGGCTTTGAGGCCAGTCTCGGCTCGTGGGTTTCTTGGGAGAGCAAGACGATTGGGTATTCAGGTGGCGTTGGCGGCTGAGACTGGTCGCGCGAGGTGAGATTCTTCCCCGTTAAGGTTCACACTGTTTTTCAACGAGCGGGAAAGTGCTCCTGCCGCTCACTTCCGCCTCCCTCCGTAGACCATGTCCGCGGCTACGCAACTGTTAAGACGTTATCTCTTGATGATTCAAACACTAACCGATCTTCGTCCAAAACCTAAACCATTGACAAGATTTTGATGGCTTGTACTCAATTCCTAATATATACTTTTAGGGTTTTTGATTTAGGGAGCACCAACTATTATTATTTTTCCCTACTTTTTTTTCCCACCGTTTCTCTTTCGTAGAACAGTCTCTCTCAGTCATCTCGGATTATCAACGGTCTCATTCAGAAGTCTAGAACCCTCCCTCAAGAACGAAAGGTGAAATTTATTAATGTATTTGTCTTTTTGGGTAGTGTTTATCCAATATCTTGCCAAGATATGCTCATAGAGCCACTAACCATGATTTGGCTGTTTTTTGTCGCTTTTATAGTTATTGTGAGATGTCTTGCACTTTAACATTCGGGATGCCTCGCAGAAGGTAGATTTGTTTTGTTTTGTGCACTGATCAATGTAGATGTCGGTTGAATTGATGTACGCATGAACTAAAAAAAAGAGGACCTACAATTCCGTAAAAAGTAATGAAAGGGTGGCCTGTTGGGCTAACCAAGTTTCTTCAACAGGCATTTCAATTCAACCCATCAAAATAAAAGCTCAAAAAAAATATAGCAACAATAGCCAGTAAAAATCAACAATGTGTCTGTGTAGTTGCACTTTCTCATATGATCTATAGCCCAGTTTCATTTGCTTGTCATAACACTTCTAAGCATTCTCTTACGGATTGGGGAAAAAATGATTAGGTTCCATTTGCGATGTAACAGAGTAATCAACTGAAGTTTGACACATTCGTTTTTCCTTGAATCGAGAAGTCTACGTGTAATATTTAGCTCACTTTTTTGTAATCCTTCTGATTAGATACGATACATTGAAGAAAACTATTAGAAAATTCGTGATGTTGAATGAGAGCTGGAAAAACTTTCCTTGGAGATGAAGCTAGCAGCTGAACGGGTTGGGTCATTGTCATAACTTGCTTTTGGAAAATTGTTAAATTCCTCTTCTTTTCTTTTTATGGATACAATTATGATGTTTATGATTGTTGCTCTATTGTTTGGCCTAAGCTCTTGAACACGAGGAAGAAAATTGATTAGTCAACTGAGAGCATTCGAGTTGCAAAGATGAAGGAAAGACAAGCAAGAAAGGTTTGTCGCTTTTAAGTTCTAACAAATTGATTAACCTTATGACTTACGTGCATCAGTCCTTGAAAATATGAAAATGGTTCTTCTTTTATGATCATAGAACTTGTGTATAGTATGTGTTTAGCTCCTGCTTCTCTATGTTCAAGCTGTGAATACCTTCTGTAGATATATATTCAGGGTTCTACTCCTTGTAGTTATATGTTGAGGGTTCTACTCCCGAAAGCAATGTTCTAAAAGTCGCTAGGCGTTAGTCGGGCGGTCGGCCACCTTCGAGCAATTAATCCGATTAATCAGTGCATATTAATTAGTAATTGGCAATTAATTGTTAGTCAAACCTAATCGGATAGGCCCAGCCAACTATTAATCGGCTATTAATCACTTATTAATTCGTTGTTTTAGAACACTACCTGAAAGTCTTTTTTATATCTAGAAAACAAATGCAATTATGAATGTTGTCATTGTTTATGTAGGAAACAAACCAGTTACTTGGGCTATACCATTGATTCAATCATTCAAATATTATTCACCTTTCTTGATGAATCTTACGCATAAAGACTTTGGGAAGTCTGTTTGGAAATAAATTGGCATTTGATGCTATGTCCAGCCAAGTTTGGCTTAAGCCAGCAGCATTCGTGATGCTTCTCTTTCCTCCTTGATGGTAACTTTAAATGGTTTTATTTCTCAGGTTACATCTAATGACACTGCATATGCCTTTAGTATTAGCAAGATTACAATGCAAGGAATCTTCTTGGCCCCAAACAATCCTTCTAAACAGCATGGTGGAGTGATCAACTATTAGGATGTGAAATGACTTGCTATCAGATGAGTAGCAGTTGTATGAGAGAGTACTGGTAATCAGTTTTTGGAGTCATAAGTATCATAAATCATAATGTATGAAGAGGCAATGAGAGTTCATATGTACTTCTTGGCCAATATTTTCCTCCTTTTATGCTGTTGATGGTTGGTTTTTGTCTCAGGTGTAGGAGGCAGCATTGCAAGCTGTAAAGGATGATGAAGCGATTAAGCAGAAGCTATGTGAAAATTTGAACAATCTGGTATGCATTTAGGAAATCTGGAAGCTGAAGACACATCCTTTGAATTCTGTGTGATGAAATGAACTTTTCAGGTTCAAGAAAGTAACAACACTGAGTTTGCTAGACTGGAGGAGTTAAAAAAGCGAATTGAAAATTTCAACCCAACCAGATCATCCAATCCTATACCTTATGTAAGTCATCCACTATTTCTCTTCATTATTTTGTTTCAACATTTATGGAAGAATAAATCCCTCAGGGAGGTGGCTTTTGTGCATGTGTCAAAAATTTTTGGCCTAAGATATTTGCTTCTCTAACTACTATCTTCTTCTCTTTTGTTTTTTCGGAAGGTTTATTGTTCTATTTTTTTTTGGTCCTGTTCCCTCGATATTTTGTTCATGCCCTTTGATTAGAAAGTGAATTCCTCGTGTGTATGCTTTGAATTGCCAAATTCTGAGGTGTTAATAACTTAAAGTCTTGCGTTTGGATGTATTCTGACTGCCAAAAAAACAAAGGGAGGGCATGTTTCAAGTTTTTCATAGATACATTACCTAATAAATCCAATGCTTTAAAATACAATCTATGACTTGAAGTCTCCATTCTTGTTAGCTTATATCTCTTTTAATAAAAACAATGCTCTGTCTATAACTGATTAATCTGCATTTTTCTTAAAGCTTGTTCTACAAAATATGCAAATTTGTCTATTTCCCTTGCACTGCTGCCCTTTGAATTTCAAAGCAAATCTTCACTCACTTCTAAAAACTCATGACTGTCCGAATTTCAGCCTTCGAATCACTGTAAATTATAGACATTGATAAGTTTATGTTACTTCTAAACTATAGCTGTCCTGCATTCATCCAAAAACAAAACCTAACATAATCTTTTCCAATGCAGGATCAAATTTAATGTAAAAATCAAGCCAGCAAACAATCAGGGAAACTATCCTTTTTTTGGGTTAGATCTATTTCATTCTCTCTTGCATCTGTATGTGTACAGAAACACGCGTATATGCATACATATGTCTGATATGTGTTTAACCCTTGCAGGTATTTGAAACATGTGGTGAGGTGAAGACTGCAAAAATAGTCATGGCGATCGGATTATTGGAACAGCATGCAGTGGTATTCTCTCTCAGTTGATATTTTCTGGAAACTTTTATGGGTGGGTTTCGCTTCCAGGTTGCGTCGATTTGTTGTTGTTTGGCCGTTCACTCAGTACATTGCCCCCATTTGAGTGGGTCTTTATTGTTTGTTTTGGTTTGGCCGGTGTGTGTCCCTGTGCATGTCAAGCTATGTGGTTTTGGGTTTGGCTTGTGCTTGTGAACCTATATTAGGGTCTTGGGTGTGGAAGAAACCCTAACAATCAAGTACAGAGAAAACAAACTTAAGAGAAAGAAGAGAGCAGATATTCATTTCTTGATTTTTCTCAACTGAATCTGAGATCGTGCCTTTATAGAGTTATATATCTCAGATACCATATGGAAGAAACCCTAACAATCAAGAACAGAAAACAAACTAAAGAGAAAGAAGAGAGAGAAGATGTTCATTTTTGGGTTGTGGATTTTTGGTTTGGCCATCAATTTGTTAGTCATCTGCTCATAATGGTTGTGGGTTCTGGGTTTGGTCGTCGATTTGGTGATTATTGTGTTGGTCATTGATTATTTCGCTTTTAGTCATCTGCTCGTAATGGTGGTGGCGCCATCTTTTTGGACCATATATAAATATGTAACTGGTATGGTTAATTGAAAAATCTGAATGAAGCTTGTGGTTCAACAGATATAGCAATTATCTATGGCTTCTTTTTTCCCCACCAAAGACAAAACATGAAGACATGTGTGTTGGTGTTGAACGGTGTTGAAGCCCAGTTTAGATAATTGATAAGCAATGATAACATTAAGATTTGTTCAGATGCCATTTGGCTTTGTGGATTCTGGTTTAGGTTGGTGCATATTTGGTTATGCCGTTTCCCTTGCTTGTTTGTTTATAATAATGTTCATTCTAAATTTGACTATGGGTACGATATATATAGCCGAAGTCTTACTTTTTATGTGAATGATTGTGTTTGTCATGATGCTAGAATGGTTGTGCATGCACCGTTGGATAGGTTGCTTTGCCATACGCAAATTGGGATTTCTATTGATTATGTTATTGTTTCAGATTCTCTCCTCATCAAAACAACCGATCTAAAAATGGTACAAAGAGACATGAAGAGGCATAGAGAAACGGGAAGAAAAATTGACCACCAAAAGCCAAACAGTTGTTTGCAAAAACAAGAACTTCGGTTTATCATCGAAAGTTCGTTGGTAGAGAAAACAAGTAATAAGGTTCTGTCGGGCTCAGTGAAGAAGAGTTCTTCACCTTTTGAAGTCTCAACTTATTTTTTTTATGTCTAATGATAGGTACAGGGATTGCAGTTGCTGGATCATAACATACAATTGTACATCTGCTCAAAATTAATAAGAATGAATAATGGACTTAAAAAACTGGGCAGAGTTCTGACTTCCATTTTTCCCTTCTTCCCCCCTTTTTCCATGGGATCCAATCAGTTTGTTGTCATTCCCTGCTATGTCCGCTGGATTAGCTGAACCTCTCTTGATTCCCTGCTTCATTATTGAATCTTTATTCTCTACATTTAATCCTGTCGATCACCGGTCTTTTTCCTTACTACCTCTGTTCAATCCTTGTTGCCGTCTTCTTTGATTCTTGTTTATTCGAAGGTAGCGGTGTTGTTTTGGTAAGAACTGTTGTGAAAAGTTGTGAGTTTTTCTTTGATTCCCGATACCTGTGTTGTTTTCGATAAGGGTTGTGAAGTTGTGGGTTTTGCGTTCATTCTTGTTTCGTCGAAGATAGCGGTGTTGTTTAGATAAGAAAGGGTTGGGGAAGTTGTAGTTATGGTGTGCCACGCAACGAGCCAAACAAGATTTCGTGCACTGAAACACGAGAGCGGGATTGCTGATAGTGCCACCATTATAGTCAGAGTAATAGCATGCTTTCAACCTCTGTAGGATTGCCAGGTACTTGGAAGAATAAGAGATTCAAATCATATTGGAGTTCTTTTTATTTCCTTTTTTGGCTGTCTTTATCTTACATGCCGTATATATCTTTTGATGGTGGAGAATCTTATTCTATTCTGTTTGTTGGGCATTTGCAGGCTGAATATTTTCGTCACTTGCTTAAGCCCGTAACGTAGGTCAATTAGTTTCCCACACATTGTTGTTTCAAGTTAAGCTCGATTATTTTAGTTCGTTTCTTTGTTCCTGGAAGAAAAACAAGTAATCAGTATTTTCAGTAATCTACATCTTCTGTTATACCGGTAAGTGGTATGTTTCATGTTCTCTATCTTTCCACTTTAACTACAAAAATTTCCTCTACGTATTCTGATAGTTGTCTAATTTTCTGTGCTGTGTTTTCTTGATTTTAGGTCATTGTTGTAGTTGAATGGAAAACGACTTTGGGTCCTGCTTTCGTCACCAGATTTTTGATCGTCAATCATCCAATTTGAACGCCTTGGACGCTCCATTCGACATTGGGCTGTGGAATACTATCCCTGCTCATATGAGCCCCTGCCCTAATGTCCTTCCCACGAAGGAGAATGCTCCAGCGTTTCCATTCTCCGGGGTTCGACATTTTAATGCGGGTCAACAGAACAGCTGAATGAACCTCAAGGATGGTTCTATTGCTTACCTTGATTTCATCAGGCCTTCATGCCTGCTCCAAGCTCCATTTTCAAAGAAAAACTCTCTTCTGGTTCCAATCCAGAAGTTGCGTGTGCTCAGAAGAGGTTCCTTGTGTTTGATCAGTCAGGCAATCAAACCCTCATGTTTACCCCTGGGGTTGGGAGTCGCCCTGTCCAGTGCGCCACTACTTTTGGCCCAAAACTCGACAGTGCTTTTGATTTGAACGACATAGGGCTTCGAACTGAGAGAGACCAGGCTGCACCTTGAGCCCATTTTGACTTGTGAATATGATGTAAATAAAAAAGATGATACAGGAAGTGAGATGTATCACGAAGACACTGAGGAAATAAATGCATTACTTTACTCAGATGATAATGTGTATGATGATGATGGGGTTTCTTCTGAAGATGATGAAGTAGCGAGCACCGGTCATTCGCCTTGCGGAGTGACAAATGATGGTAAACAGGAATTGCTCGAGGAAAGTGAAGAAGTTGTGAGTTTTGTAAGGCCAATTTTTTGGTGTGATTTGCTTTTAGGTCCGGTTTGTTAATTAGATTTAGCTTTGGGATCGGACTAACAGTCCCACCGGACTATGAATTTCTTGTTTGGTAACGCAAAATCCCTCCGGATTGTGAATCCCATGGGATGAGCAAGCCTCTAATAGGGGGGATTGGTAATACTCCCATGAACTTGGTATTAACAATCCAATCCTAAGTCTTGTGAAGGAGAAAGACAAAACTCCCACCAGACAAACAGATTGGTCACCACCACCACCAGAGCAAAAAATCAGCACCACCACCACAAAAACACACACAAAATATGTATGTATATGTGCAGATAGAGAGAGACCTTGATTATGAGTTTGGTTGGGTCATTGTCTTCGTTGTCATAAACGTCGTCGTAATCTCCGCTGGTTGGGTTTTTCTGTGGGTGTGGTGTGGGTGTGGGTGTGGGTAGAGAGAGAGAGAGAGAGAGAGAGTAAAGTAGAGAAAACCGGAAAGTAGGCGTTTGTGGCTGTTTTTACTTTTTCCTTTGGGTTTTTTTGCCCGTGTGCGTGTTGTTGTATGGGTGTGGGAGGGGGTAAAAATGGAAATTTATACTATAATCCAATCCTATCCCATAAGAAACAAACACGATATTAATAATTCCATCGTATAATTTCATCTCAAACAAACATATTCATTACCAATCATTTTTCATTAATAATTCCTTCTCATTACCAATTTCAATCCTAATTTCATCTCCTTACGAATTCTAACCATCTATCACCATTATCAAACGGGGCCTTAAACTCTTAATATATCTCTTTTGTGTAATGAACGTAACTATGACTTAAAAGGATATGTAAATATATGTAAACTGCTTGCAAAACATATTCTATTATACACTGCCTCAATTAAAAATACCAATCCTTAAGCCAAAACAATATCAGGCATAAGACACCTCTTGCCAATACTAGGCATACGACACCCGTGCTAGCATGGGCCGATCACCTAGTATAAATAGAAGTCTTTTGTGGGGGAGCTAGGGCACGGCACATGGAGTATAAAAGGCTGCCTTTTATTGTCTTCGTTAGTAACGAAAGAAGGTAGCAGCAGCCCAAATACACTGGGACATGGAAGTTCAATTTGGGGTTTTACCTTTGAATCTTGGAGTAAATAATTAAGCGATCTATTGATCATTGTGTGTAGAAGACATCTCCAAAATTAAGGTTTCAATGTCATCTCTTAAATCTATTAATTTCAGAAAAGCTCTAGGTGAATTCCTAGGCAAATTAAAGTCATTCGGTGGTTTCAGTAGGCAAATAGAAGACTTGTGGATTCAAAGCAGCAGCAATCAAATATTGAGTGCGGTGAACGAGGATTCAGCAAGTAGATTAGGGCAATTGGTGAGGATTCATAATTGTATGTAAGTTTGCTTATAACTACATATTGAATGTAGTGTTTTGATTTATTCCCGTGATTTTTACCTTTTTTGGAGTTTTCCGTGTATATCCTGGCGTTCTCTATTTATTGCTTTTGTTCATGCGATTGATTTATTTATCGGTTGGTGGGTTGATTAATTAAAGAGACCAAACATAGCAATCTAGGATTTTTCAATATTCATATACCTAAGCAATCTAGGGTTTTTCAATATAAAATATATATTATGGTCAATCTGGAACGGTGATACTGGTATGTACAATCCCAGTAAAAAAAGAAAAGATATGCTTACCGGTACAGGATTGATAACTTTGGTAAGGACCCATTTCACCGAGAGCCCAGAAGGAGGGTTCCAAATGTGTCTTGTCACCATAAGTTTTTAAGTCAGGCCCTGTCCACAAGAATGCTCTAAGCAACTTGTAAATTTCCTAAGGCACTTTATGAGTAGGAAATAACAGAAAGTCTACCCACACAGCAGATCTGTGCACAGATTTTGTTGTGGGGCCCACCACGGGTCCCACACAAATCATCCGAGCCGTTCATTAAATGTAAAATATTTTTTCAAGCGTCCCCGTAAAAAATAAGCTCAATCCGATACCTATAGGTATTCGATTCAACCATATAACTTTTCACTATCCGGAAATCTGAATGAAAAGTTAGATGGTTGGATGAAACACCTATAGGTACTGGATTGAGTTTATTTTTTACGAGGGCCCTTGAAAAAATGTTTTACATTTAATGAACGGCTTGGATGATTTGTGTGAAACCCGTGGTGGACCCCACAACAAAATCTGTGCACAATCTGTACACAGATTGCTGTGTGTAGAACGGTTCAGGAAATAAATTGAGGACCAGAAGACTTGAATGCCCTGCAAATTAAACAGATTTGACCAATTGAGATCTACCGCCATAAGACAAATTCTTGTTGATCCAGGACTGCATTCTGCACAGAATCGATCCTATCCTTGAGCTTGTTACAATCCTCCTCACTTCTCTTAGTCTGGCGGATCGGATATCAAAGGCACTGTCAAATACCTGACTAGAAGATCGAGAACCTACTGGAATACGAAGGAAGCTACATAGCTATTCTTTTCAGATTTTTCACGACACGAACCTGGGGTCTAAGAATCCATGACCAGCCTATAAGTACTTACCGCATCCTTCAATTTCTACTGGATAAGCTACTACTATCACTAAACTAAAATGCGGCAGCGTGATTGAACATATACACTAGATCTCCTATTTATTAAACACCGAAAGATGAATAGTATGAGCTAAATTATTACAAACCATTGGGTCTGCTAAGCACAATTAGAAAGCAGCAAATAGACAAGTACCATGTAATGCCATATTATTACATGTTTGCAATTCTAAGTAACTGAAATTACTAAACAACATAAAATTGAGATAGCCAACTTAGTGCCCAATGCTAAATCTTGTCCCTTACACCTAATCACCTGAAAAAGGGTAAAGCAGTCAATGTGAGAATTTCAGATACTAAAATTGCAAGTTTACCATGGAATTAACAACAATTAAATCAACTTTCTATATATTCGTAGAAACAAACTGTGAACTAAAATAGGCCTGAAGCCAAACAAAAATATCACATGAAATCCATGATGCACATCCAGCAGCATAGTAAACATCCGGTGGGGAGCTACCCCAGTTAGCAATTTGGAACCCTGTAGTGACTACAGAGGTGTAGCTAGTGACCATCCGGACCATCCGTTTTAGCAATTGATGGCCGGTTCACTTTCGTTGAAGTACTCTTACTAGTCAAAGTTGACTCTTACCAGTAAGAGTTAACAAACATATTTAATTTGAACTATCGATTACCAAGATAAACGGCTCGAATAACGTACTACAGGGTGCACTATAGAGTTGCTCCCTACAGGATCCTCGTTTCCACCCCACTAGTGAACAGATCAAATCACATCATCGCCATTCTTATATTGCCTATCCCACTAGTTCCACATGCATCATCCTCTAGCGTACAAGACGCCATTTCAGATGTATCAATATCTACAATTCATAACAAATTCAAACATACTTTATATTCTTATTTCCACAGCATTATTTATGCGTTTAGAAGCTACAGAAAAAAAAAAATTCTTTTATATTTGCTGATAAAAAAATCTTTATGAACCTATCTAAGCCTTATGAATATTTATGAACTTGCACATCTATGGTTTGAAAAATCATCATTAAAACGGTAAGTAGCTGGGGTATTCTGAAACTCACCTGCTAATATGTGATGTCGTGCAAAACAAGGTAAGGATTCCTAGCTACTCAAACGATCTCGTCCCTAAACAAAATAAATCGAGGAGACTAATGATCATGAGTATTACTAAAATCTAAATATACTCGAATGCTAGGTTGCGGTTTGTCACAATTTCCACTAGTTTGTAGACATTTAATCCTTTTGAAATATTTTGTTTTCTGTAAACGTACTTTTCTTTACGTGTTCTAATTAAAAATGTTAAATATCTTACGATGCTCGAAACTCTTCAAAACTTGATTCAGGAAACTAGAAAGATGATACACGATTCATATCCCAATTTTGCGACTATGCTTGCACATTTCAGGTCAGTGAAACTGCTATCTTGCAACACAATGGACACAAACCCTTACCTGATTTTACTTTATTGAAGCAAATTGAGCTAATTAAGTAAAAAAAAACCACAATCACACTTTGCTTCGAGCACTTACCCTTCAATGGTGCTGGCGTCTCCAAAGTTCGTTTCTGTTGTCTCTTCTTCTTTGATGCCTTGCTCGCTGCTCTCGGTGATGGAGAGTCCTCACAATAACTCTATCGAGAGGTTTGTAGTATAATTGTCTCCATCTTTTTGAATATGAAAGTGGCCCAACAATAACTCCAAACCCCAACGTATATCCCAAGGTAGCAGCTATGTAGACCCAGTTAATCTCATCCTCATGACTACCATCAAATGTTGGCGTTGTAGGTTCTCCTTCCTTGCAACTAGCCATCAAAGGTGTGCCGCATAAGCCTTTGTTTTCTTTGAACGAAGTTTCTGAAAATGTTTGAAGCTGGGAGCCTCTTGGGATCATTCCAACGAGTTGATTGTATGATAAGTTCAGGAATGCAAGAAATGTCAGACTTGCAAGTGTCCCCGGGATGCTTCCGCCGAGCTTGTTCCATGAGAGGTCTAGTGATTCAAGTTGTGTCAAGTTTCCAAGTGATGATGGGATCGAACCAATGAGGGCATTGTGTGATAGGTTGAGAACATAGAGGGATTTCAGATACCCAACAGTATCTGGTATTTCTCCTTCGAAACTATTGTTCGAGAAATCGATGGCTGTAAATATAGTTAAGATCTTCACCAGCTTCATCTCTAACCCTTTGCAGATGATTGTCACTGAATACTGATAGTATTCATAACGCAAGTGAATGAGATTTGGTCGTACATTACCGGCATCCATCATTTCCTTCCTCTGTAAGAAGAATTGTGGTGGTAGAATACCGCTGAAGTTGTTCAAAGCTAGGTCAATGATTTGAAGCTTTGGCCAGATATCCTGATGGATTCCTTGGCAATGAATGTTCCCGTGAAACTTGTTGGACCGCAAAACTAAGATGTGCAAGCTAGATAAGTTCATCAAGAAGCACGGGAAGTTACCATTTATGGTGTTGGTACCGATATTTAAAACCTCCACGTTTGCACAATTGGCCAAGGATTTCGGAACCTGCCCCTCCAAGTGATTTCCATTCAAATCAAGGTTCCTCAAAGCACATCCTTTTGGGAATGTCCCTGTTATGTTACCAATAAGATTGTTGTCATGCAAATCCAATACACGGAGGGTTGTAGTGCATGTTTCTATGAGACATTGGGGTATAGAGCCACTGAATCTATTCTTGGACAAGTCAAGAACTTCAAGGAAGCTTGCTTTGCAAAGTGAGAGAGGGATGGCTCCAGTAAGCAGGTTATTTGAAATAGAGAAGAATACAGCAGAGGCAATACTGTTTCCAATTTCAGCAGGGATGGAAGAGTTGAAGGTTTTGCTGGAGTAGTCCACATAGGTAGCTGTTTCTAGAGGTAATGGAAGGTCTAGTGATCCAAGCTTGTTCCATGAGAGGTCTAGTGATCCGAGCTGTGTCAAGTTTCCAAGTGATGATGGGATTGAACCAGTAAGGGCATTGTGTGATAGGTTGAGAGCATTGAGGGACTTCAAATTCCCAATTGTATTGGGTATGTTTCCAGTGAAATTGTTGTTTGACAAATCGATCATGTAAAATATAGTTAAGATCTTCACCAATTCCACCTTCAACCCTTGCTTGAAAGTTGTCACCTCTGAATCTTGATAGTTGTGTTTGAGAAGATTGACGAACTTGAAACGCAAGGGATTGAGATTTGGTTGTGCATTACCCCCATCCATCATTGCCTTCCTCTGTGAAAAGAACTTTGGTGGCAGAATACCACTGAAGTTGTTTAAAGCTAGGTCAATGATTTGAAGCTTTGGCCAAATGTAGTTATGAATTCCTCGACAACCAATATTTCCATGGAACTTGTTGGATCGTAAAACCAAGACACGCAATTTTGATAAGTTCGCCAAGAAACAAGGGAAGTTACCATTTATGTTGTTGGTACCGAGATTTAAAACCTCTAAATTTGCACAATTTGCCAGGGAATTTGGAACCTCCCCTTCCAAGTTATTTCCATTTAACTCAAGGGTCCTCAAAGTGCAATCTTCCGGGAATGTGCCCATTATGCTACCAGTAAGATTGTTATTCTGCAAATTCAATGCGTTGAGGGTTGCAGTCCCTCTGTCCATGAGACATTGAGGTATAGTGCCACTGAATCTATTGTTGGACAAATTAAGAATCTCAAGGAGGCTCCCATTGCAAAATGTTGGAGGAATGGGTCCAGAAAGCATGTTATAAGAAAGAGAGAAGAACCAAGCACTTGGAAGGCGGTTGCCAATTTCAACCGGGATAGAAGAACTGAAATTATTCCTAGAGTAGTCCATGTAGGCTCCATCTGTTGGTATTGGGATTTCCCCACGGAGCTGATTGGAATGTAGGTCAAGGTAACCAACAGTAGGAATAACGAAACCATGTTGAAAACCCATTAAGAGATTAGAAGAAAGATTTAGATATCCGTTACTAATATTCCAAATCCAATTAGGTATGACCCCAGAAATTTGGTTGTCAGAGAGGTCTAAACCCAACAAGCTCGACTGGTTCATTACAGGAGGGATCTTTTGCAGCTTGCAAGAAGCTAGTGCTAAATCTATGAGTTGAGGAAATGATGATAAGCTCGACTCACTAATACTTGCATCGATTGACAAGCTATTGTATGAAAGCTCAAGCACTTTAAGATTTTGAAGCGTATGGAAACTTTCTAGTTGTAGGGTGCCACTCAAATTGTTGGAAGAAATAAATAGGGTATTCAGACTTTGAAAATCAAACAAGTACGAGGGGAAAGGCCCTTGTATTTTGTTAGTACTCAAATCTAATACAATCAAAGGAGACAAGGAGCCATTTGGAAGGGACCCAGAAATTTCACCAAATTTGTTGTAGGAAAGGTCAATTTCTTGCAATGATGGAAGGAGAAACAGAGAAGAAGGAATACTCCCATGGAAGGAATTGTTTACGAGAGCAACAGATAAAAGATTTGAAAGGCCTTCAAAGTAAATGGAAGGAACTGGACCTGT
>BPLS01003705.1:0-16061 GCA_019656275.1 Rhododendron kiyosumense
TACGCGGAGAATCCTGTTTTCCAAGGGAATTATACCCTTTCCTATGTCGTTAATTTGACGAAAGTTTTGCCTGAATGGGTTAGTGTTGGTTTTTCGGGTGCCACAGGCACTTCGATAGAACTACATAATCTTGTTTCTTGGACCTTCAATTCAACCTTAGGGCCCTCCACGGGTATGGGTCATAAGATGATCCCACGTCTGGTGGTTGGTTTGGTTGTGATTATTGGTACCTTGAGTTGTGGAGTACTTGGCTTGTTTTGGTTCGTGAAGTGGAAAAAAGTTAACTCGCGGGGAAACAAGGACATGGGCGTTGATGCTTCTATTGATGATGATGACGACTTTGAGAAAGGCACGGGGCCAAGGAGATTCACGTTCTGCGAACTAAGTCACGCAACAAACAATTTTTTTGAGGGGGGAAAGCTCGGACAAGGCGGATTTGGAGGTGTTTACAAGGGTGTGTTAAGTAGTACTCAAGAAGAAATAGCCGTCAAACGCATCTCCAAAGGATCGAAGCAAGGGAAAAAAGAATACAAATCAGAAGTGAAAATCATTAGTCGGTTGAGACATCGGAATTTGGTTCAGCTCATTGGTTGGTGCCATGAACAAGGAGAGTTCCTTCTCATCTATGAGTTCATGCCAAACGGGAGCCTCGATACCCATCTTTTCGGTGGGAAATCCAAGCTAACATGGACAGTGAGGTACAAAATAGCCCTCGGCTTGGCTTCTGCTCTGCTTTATCTACACGAGGAGTGGGAGCAATGTGTGATTCATAGAGACATCAAATCTAGTAATATCATGTTGGACTCAAACTACAATGCCAGGCTAGGCGATTTTGGCTTGGCCAGGCTTGTGGACCATGAGTTGGGCTTAGAAAGAACTGTTTTGGCCGGCACCATGGGGTACTTTGCTCCAGAGTGTGTCATCACAGGCAATGCAAGTAAAGAATCAGATGTCTATAGTTTCGGTGTTGTTGCCCTTGAAATAGCATGTGGAAGAAAGCCAATTGTGGAGCTCAATAGGGATTTAGGTTATGTAAGACTTTCAGAGTGGGTTTGGAGCCTCTATGGGAAAGGTCAACTCTTTGAAGCTGTTGATAAGGATCTCACAATGGAGTACGATGAACATCAATTGGAGCGGTTAATGTTGGTTGGGTTATGGTGTTGCTACCCTGACTTCAAACTTCGGCCATCCATAAGGCAAGCGATCAATAGTCTTAAATTTGAAGCTCCATTGCCTGTTCTGCCATCACAAATGCCACCAATGCCAGTAGCTGAATGTTTTCCACCTCCCATGTTGTCACAACCCAACTCCATTACGGATCATGTGACTGGCCGGTGACGGAATGACCAAGGCCTCCAATTCTTATACCCTTCAGGGCATACTAAACAACATATTAAGAGATACAATGAAAGCGTTTCTTCATTCAACTCCAGAGTGTCTATGTAACACAACTAAGCATAATTTACATTGTCAACTACTATAGTACTACAAGTCTCAAATCTATACAATGCTCTTGTTCTTTTTATAGTCGTGCTATTAACCACAGCTAACCCCACAACGCATCTGGCCCACCACTTGCTATCTACATTAACTTGGAAAAATTAGAAAAGGTTTTCATAAGCCGAAGCTCGGGTGAGAAACGTATACCAAAGTTACAAGTTTGACCATGGTAATACCTCACTTAGTGTAACAGTTCAAGAGCAAAGCAACAGTTCAAATATTCTCATCTAATTTTCCAGCAACAAGCATTTTGATTCATAAACTCATTTCTTTGGTCCAAAAGATGGACCCTTTTCTTCTTCCCTTTCACTTTTGCACATTCGAGCGATGATAACATTCAACGGTATTTTTTTTGCCAGTCGGTTGGGGAGCGACCCCATTGAAGAGTGGTAAGATATCGTTACCCGGTGATGCCTGACTGCATCTTCTACCTTATTACTTCATGCTGCTAGTTTCTTTACACGTCCACTAGTGCTCGAGACACCGTTCGAATGACTCATATTATCACAAGCATGTGCTAACAATGAGTAGAATTCAAGTTCTCAAAACATATTGCCATGGTCAAGTATAACTGTAACATAAAAGATTTATAAACGAACCATTGCATGCATTAACTTGATGTGGTACTTGATTTATATTAATTTTCAGATTAGGCCAATGAACTGTTTTTATATTAATCGGCATATGAACTGTTTTTATAGTTCTAAAATACAGAGGAAGTATATAAATAACCTATTATCATTCCCAGAAGCTGTGGGTACAAAAATAATGTATAAGTTTGAAAAAGAATTCCTTAGTTAGGATAGGTATGAAGGATTGGTGGAGTCCTCAATTAGCTTAATCAAATTCCTATATTAATCTCCTAAATTTGGGGCTTAAAACAGTCAAAGCAACACATGTAAACAACCTACTAAAATCAATCAATTTACGGCGGCAAGTTCCGAAGCTGAACTCTTTGCCGGAAAGGGTTTCACTGGTGTAAAAATTACAGAGGTTCAGATATGGTGAGCGTGAGGAGAGAAAATTGTACGGTGGAGATCGAGGTTAAGGGAAAAGGCCGAAGTGGTGTTGAGTTGGCCGGCAGCCATGGCTGTCGTTTCTTAGAGATATGTATAGAGTTGTGCGTGAGTGTGTGTGGGTGTTGAATGTGTTTTGCCCCAACTCTACATCCTCTGATATCTAAATAGTATGAAGGTATACACCACGGATTTCTCGCGGGTATTTTAAAATTACGTTCTAAATACATTGAACAATTCGGATCATTATTTGATCAGAAAAGTGGATTTCTGCACGAGGTCCGGACCTAAGCCTATGTCAAAGATCCTGGACCAGATCCGGACTGACGAAAACTAATTCATATCCTTTTGTGTGCTATACTTGCCACGTTTTGAGTTGGTAATTCTTAATGCTAGCTTAACTAAGATAAACAACTTAGATTATGGCCTATATCTCGTGTTATACTAAAGCTACTACGTGCTTGAAGAATAATATAAGCCACTAAAATTTTATTTCACGGAATTAAAAAGATTTAGTAGAAAATTCCCTTCTCTCGCTATACTACTACATAATTTTTTTAGGATACTTCATCGATAAGAAAATATTTTAGCATCACTATTTTGTTTCCAATAACCAATGTTTGCTGTGAAAGTGTAATTAGTAAAAAGATCGTGCCCAAAAATTTTGAGACCCCAAAATAAACAAGATAAGTTTATCGACTAATCCAAGGATATTAGTTGATAGGGGAGAAGGACGAAGAACTGGGCACCATGAGTAGTCAGCAGAAAAGAACCTTTAAACGAAAATCTCTATGAAAAAAATAAACGGCAAATTAGACATATATGCGTGTATTTGTAATTTTTACTTCTTTTTAGCTTAGCTCCATAAATCCAAATAATTTAGTCTAAGTTTCGGCCGGTTCAAGAATTTCTCCTAATTTCTTACTCTTTGTTATCTCCTCGTAAGACTCTCTACAAGTTTTTAAAATACAAACCCCTTCGTCACATTTTTGGAACTTCATAGGTAATCTTAACTTTTGTGAAGTTAGTCGTACGGAATTTTTGTCTAACATATTTAATTCTGCTAGCTAGTTGCTGACTAAATGTTGAATTAGTCAAGTGCAGGCGTAAGTTAGCTAAATTTGTAAAATTAGTAAGGCTGGGTTCCAGAAACCAAATAAGAACTTATTTTTTGTTAAATAAGAAGGCTTGTTCCCCAAAAAATAAGAAGAAGGTGCTTATTTTTTAGAATTTATATAGGTACCAATGGGCGCCGGAGAGGGAAATCGTACCGGCGGCCGCGCCGGGCTATCTCTGGCCATCGGACGGCCTATCCGAGCCGTCCAAAAATTCTAAAAAAAAAAACCGAGGGGGTTACCGCGGGAATCAACGGCATCCGAGGTGTGTAAGGTGCTTGATCTGAGCACCTCTTTTCCGTGTATATATGAGAGGCCGTCTGGTGGCCGGAGACGGCCCGGCGTAGCCGCCGGTACGATTTCCCTCTCCGGCGCCCATTATCATAGCAACAGTCTTATTTTTTGTATAAGACAACTTTAAGCTCAAAAATCATGTATTTACGCAAATAATTTTCCTATCGCTATGGATCTTATTTGATAGATTTCATGAGATCTTTAATACGGTGAAAAAAAATTGAATTTTTTTTTCATTTACATTATTTTTGAATTTGAAAATGTGAAATGAACTTTTTGTTTGGGTTTTGTGGAATGACCCTTCTTATTTTTAATGAGAAGTGGCAAAATAAGTACTTATTTTTTAAGAAGGTTTCTGGAACGGGGCCTAAATACCATCTATGAAGACTAATTCGCGTATTTGCGACTTCACCATGTTTTGAGTTATTCTTTAGTGCTTAACTACACTCATTTGCTCACAAGTCTCTCAAAGCTCAAGTCTAAATTAACTTCCATTCCTCCATCTTCAAGCATATCCAAGCTTTGATCAAAAAGTATAAACAAATTCCTTGGGTTAAACCACGTTTAGCTTTAAGGGGAGCTGATCAAGGCCCTTCTCGGTCTTTCTATACTGAGTTTGGATCTCAAACGAGTTTTAATATTCAAAAAGCACAAAAAATAGTTTTTGCAATGGAATACGCTACATCGTGCGGCATTTTATGACGCCGCACGGCGTAATGTATTACACCGCGCTTTATTTTTTTTTCTTGTACATACTTCTTATGTTATTCTGTCTAATCTGTTTATTACTTTTCTGTACGGGTACATTTTAGAATCAAGTTTCATATTAAAAGTAATCTTTTTGATTTTATTAAATCTTTCAACATTTTAAAAAGTTTTTAATATTGTTTTACATGATAAAGATGAACAAAATGGTTTCATAAATTATTTTTTCAGCGATTCGGGAAATATAAAAAATTGTTTTGCAGACCCATGATTTGTTTTGTCATGTAAAAGTGAATTGATTCTGGAATGCGTAGACATAAACACCGCACGACGTTTTAGTTACACCGTACGATGCATCTGATCTGTCGCGCGATATTTCACTTGATATTGGCAGATTGCTGTAATGATGTTATTTTATTTTCTGTACATTACTCATCCATTTCATACTGTACAGTTCGCATCACAAGGACGCCAATGTGTTATATTTAATTTCATGTTTTAAAGTTAAGTTTTTCAAATGATATTAAATCCTTCATTTAAAATATTTAGTAGAAACCGATTTTTACCGGGTGAGCATTGTGCTTTTTCAATAAAAACTTTCCCGCTCGTAACATGGCTCTTGGATCCAAAATCTCGACGTGTTCGCTAGACCAAAGACTTTTTTCTCTCAAACAAACTCTCGATTTTTCGGATCATTCATCTCAAAAATTCGGTTGGCGACTCTTCGAGGGTGCGTGAGGCAGGAAGCCCACAGTGGGTTTGATTGTTTGAGGTATGAATGTGTAGTTGACAATTGTAACCTTAATTATAAATAAAGAGTTATCACACACCAGACCTTTAAACTTTAAACATGCAACAATTTGGTCCCTAAATTTCTGGACAAATGCACTTCGACCACTAGACTCCTATACATATATATTTCGGTTCGACGATCGGTTCGAGAATCTGCTAAACCATACCTGAACCGATACCCGTTTGGTTATCCAAGGCCTCAACCATACCCATACTCATGGGGAATTTTTCGGTTATGGTTTGGGAAAAAATTTCTGTTACGGTTCGTGTACTCATCAGTTCGGTTCACTTTGTCATCCCTAAAATTGGCCGGATCCTTGGGACATCATCATTGCTTATTCCAGTAACTAAGGTTGAATTTGCTCTAAACAATGCTGGGTGCTGGTTGAAATATTTTAGGAAAATGCTACATACAAAGAAAAAAGACCCTTAAAGATGACATCATCCCACATAGGATCCACCCATCCACCCCAACTCATTTATTACTTGTTCTCGGGCCAGGCCCCTCCCCTTAGAGTACTTCTCCACTTTCTCTCTCTCTCTCTCTCTCTCTCTCTCTCTCTCTCTCTCTCTCTGTGCAAAGCTTTCAAGGGAAGGGGAACCATCTTTTTCCACACTGATCAAAACCCATTTTATTTCTATATTTATTTTTTGTGAATTCTTCAACCGATTGAGAAGGCTTGGTCCTGACTTAATACTTGATACCAACAACAGTTGAAATCAAAAATAATTTACTATTTCACTTGCATTGTACACTATACGAAATCAGAAATTAGCAAATCTTTCACTTGCACTGTGCACTATACAAATTTAAATTCCACAATCTAGACTAACAATTCCACAAAATCACTATAGTAATAATCTTTTGGATTTCGAGACGAATAAATGAGAGATTCGTTGAGTGGGAGAAGATGACGAATGGACGGAGATTAAACTATCCGGATCTGGTTTTGAACGTCCTCCGTATCTGGTTTCGAACGAACTTGAGGTCGGCGGCAAGAAGCAAATCGCAGGTCAGACTGGAGCAAGGAAAGGATATGACTTTTTCCTTTTCCCCTTCTTTTTCCTGAGTCATTTTTTTGTTTCCTTTGGAAGCTTTGCACAGAGAGAGAGAGAGAGAGAGAGAGAGAGAGAGAGAGAGAGATCAAAAAAAAAAAAAAAGCACTCTGAGGGGAGAGGCTTGGCCCGAGAACAAGAAACAAATGAGTTGGGTGGATGGGTGGGTCCCATGTGAGATGATGTCATCATTAAGGGTTTTTTAAGGTTTTTTTTTCTTTGTATGTAGAATTTTCCAATTTTTTAAGTCTAATTTACTCTAAACAATGCCGGGTGTCGGCTGCTGAAAATTTTAAGTCGAATTTGCTCTAAACAATGCTGGGTGCCGGCTGAATTTTTTTAGGGCACCGTCAAACTAACTAGTGTAGTCTTGTATAACAAAAAAACTGAATATATTAGAGTATCTACAACGCTATAATCAAAAATAAAATATTTTTAAAGTTAACAATATTGTTGGTGCAAAATATGGCTCATAATACTATAATCAAACTCAATAACCTCTTTAGAAATAATCAAATTTTGGGATTTGGATAACCAAAATTAACAACTTTTTGACAATAATCAAATTTAATAGACCTTACATATTTTTAATCAAATACATCAATTATTAGAAAACTGTTTTTTGAAATAGTTTTTTTCCAAATTTTTTTTTTGTAAACTATTTTCTATTTCTAGTAAATAGTTTTTATTAGTTTCAAAAGCATTTTCTACTGCTCATAGTTTTTAGTTTTTTGTAGTTTGAAAAGATGATGTGACAAATTTTGATTATTCAATTTTGATTATGTCATTATAGACATTTACATTGTTAACTTTAGCAATCCCTTAAATGAATAATTAAAAATTGATATGACGACTTTTGGTTATCAACTTTTAAGAGCTCGTTCCAGAACGGAATTAAGAACTTATTTTTTGTCTAATAATAAGGTGTGTTTCAGAAAAGGGTGAATAAGTACTTATTTTTTAAAAAGGTAATTTCAAACTCAAAAATCATGTACTTACGCAAATAATTTTTCCATCACTATGAATCTTGTTTGATATATCTCATTGAGATATTTAATACGGTGCAAAAAAATTTGAAAAATTATTTTTGATTTACATTATTTTTGAGTTTAAAAATGTGAAAATAAGTTGCTTATTTGAGTTTTGTAGGAAAAAACTTCAAATAAGTACTTATAAAATAAGTAGGTTTCTGGAACGGAGCCTAATTATAGTATTGTGGATATCCTTAGTCTCTGTTCGTAATGTCTAATCAGAACCTTTGGTATTGGATTGAGTAGTTTTTAATTTCTTGTTATCGGTTTTACATTTGCACTTAATATTGCAACTGGCATCCAAACATGGCGGAAATGTTAAATAATAAAAATTATAGGATCCAGTGTCATGGGCCCGCATCTGCAGGAGCGAGGCTCTTTGAACCTGTGTCCTAGAATGCCTCTCACATCGGGAGTTTGGGCTGAATTATGTGTGTGTGTTTAAGGGTTGACCTCATACTCTCTCAATAAGCAATTGCCTAGTTGGAGTAGTAAGTGAAATTACCTCTCTACCTTCTGACAAAAAAAAATGTGTCATAGACCCTATCAAGCCTCGTTAAATAATTAACAAAATGGGACATGGGCTGGGCTAAAAACAGCCTACGTAAACATTTTTGCGTAATTGAGCGAGCGAGAGGTTAAACTACCAAACTAGCCTGATGGACTAGCCCAGTTGTTGGGCTTATTAGTTATGAGTACTGATCCAAACCTTACCCCTTTCCCCTACGGCCCTACCTGTGTACGTAATGAAGTGTTTGGGCTCCTTAGTCCAAAAGAAAAGCCCAAAAGTAGTACTCTCTTCGTCCCTTTTAAATGTTTCGTTTTGTAACTCCAACTTATTAAGAAAATATCATCATTATACATATCACATAAACTTTTACCTCCACTTTTTCAATTTACCCTCTATGGAGACATCATCATTACATTTTTACTCATTAACTTTTCAAAATGAAATTTACTTTTAGGGTCAAAATGGAAAATGTGTCAACTTTTACTCATTAACTTTACAAAATGGACACTTATTAAGAAACAGTCTAAAATAGAATACTGAACTTTAAAAATGGGAAGGAGGGAGTAATATATAATGGGTACTATAAGAACAAGAACTAACCAATTAACTGAACTCGCGGATTAAAAAAAACAAAACTAATTAACTGAACTGGAGGGTGCACTTAGGCCAAGAAGCCTTTGGCCTAACATCATTAGATGTGTATTTTATGTGGCAGGAGAAAGAAGGTCTGGAGAGTTTTTCCACACAGATAATAGATCGGGATCTTCAGTTATGACTTTGGGTTTTCCCATTTCAAGTTGGCTGTCTTTATTGAAAATGCAAGTTGATTGCTCCACTTCCACTAAAGACAATCCTGATCAGAAACCTTAAGCTTCCCCGTTGTAATCTTTTCCTAAGAGCATCCACCTCACACTTGTTACTTTCAGGGTCGACTTCGGGGTGTCCAATGTGTCGCTTAAGCAAATATCTGAGCCAAAGAAACCAAGTATAGTTGGGGCATCTACGGCTGCTATTGAGCTTTGAACTACTAAACTCGAGTTTGGTGCTACTGGATTACATTGGAACTTGCTGATATTTGTTTGTGAAGAGTGATGTTTTTGATTTTTTTGATGCTGCTGCTGCTGCTATAGCTTGATGCTGCCACTGCTATTGCTGATTTAGAAGCCTTATGCTACCATTATCATGATTATCCAGCTTATTAATGCAATGGCTGAAAACAGAGGCTTTTATTATTTACTGACCTACCAGCCAAGTGGGGAAGCTTCAGCTTCTAATTCATACTTTTTTTTTTGATCCGCCTTCTAATTCATACTTTGATAGCCTTTTCTAGGTATTTATCTTGTAATCTGTTTGGGTTGATATACTACATTATCGTGATTAATAAAATTTCTTTTTTCGCCATTCAAAAAAAGGCTTGTTGATTATGTATAGAGTCATGAGATTTTCTAACGTCTACTCCTCCTCCTCCTCGCTCCACTCCCGGCGTGCCATTGAAATGATGAAAAAAAATGAGAATGTCAAACTAAAAATTAAAATCCGAGTCAAAAAAAAAAAAAAAACTAAAAATTAAAATGGAGATGATATGTGGGATGAGATAAAGAAAAAAATGAAACCTATTTATAGAAATTTTTTGTATATGTTGGTTTGTTGAACCTACTGTTCACATGGTTAAACTACCACTCACATGATCCAACCATCATCTACCCCCATTCAACCATGAAGAATTAAAAAAAAAAAAAAAACTGTAATCTATTTTTTAAAATAATTTTCATAATAATAGAATTATTTTACAAATATTACATCATATAATCCATTTTTTTAAAAATAAAAACAAATTATAAATTAAGGTTAAACATTTTAAAGATAAATTGATTTATTTTTATCCAATTTTTTTGATAAATATGTATTTATTTTACTTTTAATTAATTTAACCTATATTATCCATTAAATTAATAAACTGGGGGTAATAAAATCATTTCACATCTTATTCTATCATATCCACTCTCCAAATCCCACTTCTAAAAAACTCATCCAAACACTGGATTACAAATCCACCATTCTTAAAAGCTGGATCCACCATTCTTACATATCCACCCTCCTTTTAATTTATATCCACCCAAAATCATATCCTCCATCCAAACGGGCCGTAATTTCTTTCTCACTTGAAAGAGGGATGGTTGAGGTATAATATTTAGTAATAGCAGGATTGTTAGATGCACTGTAAAGTTCTAAGTTTGTTGTTTTTTGTGATTTAGTAATACGAGTACAATGTTATTCACTCACCTAAAAAGTGCGTAAAATTTGTGTGAACGTTTCTCACTGTCTGTGAAGCTCATAATTGATGCCACTTCGATGATTAATCCAATTTGAAGAGCTTAATTTTTTATGCCCTAGCAAAAAACTAGCTCAATCCCATATCAATAAGTATTTGATTTTTTTTTTTGATCAGTCAATTCATTTCACAATACCCGAAGGTAAAGCCCAAAGGCTACAACAATTTCATCAGAAAATACAGGAAAAAACCAAAATTACTAAAACCTAGACACGAAGCACATCCACTAGGGGGCTCTTAAGAACATTCTGCCGAAGGCGGACCATACATAAATACAGGGCAATGAACCCGTCCCCAATTTTAGTAGTAGAGCTCAAAGGGACGCACAGCTCAAATCATAGCCTTAAGCACGGATGTAATCTGCTCCAAAACCAGAACTGCCGCTGATCGCTCCACTGCTAGAGACTGCACCACGCCGGCGGAGCCTTTTTCACCGGTGAAGACGAACAACCATACTCTGGAAACGGAGAAAACCAGAGAAGAAAACAAGAAAACTAACCTAGGCTTATTCGCCCACCATCACACCCTCCAGATCTGGGGGAAACCCAGGCTGGAAACAGAGCTGGACTGGGAAAATCAGCCGATAGAACCGAAACAAGCCGGACACAACACTAAAACAAAAACAAAAACCCCAAACTCACCCACAGCGTTATTGGCCCAAAGCACCACCGATGGCCGCTACCTTCCAGATCAAAGAGGACTTGGAGGAAACCAAACCTCTAGATCAAAGAGGACTTGGAGGAAACCAAACCGAAAACGGGCCAAAACAGCCACTAGCCGTGACCCTTTTGCCGGTTGCATTTCACAAATCCACCACTAGGGAGGTGACACAAGACAGGGGGGGAGGGGGGAGGTGTGCCCCTTCCCGAGCCGAAACCCTAAGAACTGGTTTTTTTTAGAGAGAAGGGAGAGGTTGCTGGCTAATAAGTATTTGATTAAATAGTACTTGTTTCGCTTTAAATTGAAGAAGATTTTAAAATCAAGAATGGAATGCTTTGATCAAGCATCTGCCGCTACCCAATTCAGTTATTTTGTTTGTGAAAGTACTGACAAAATCAAGCTTTACAAATTGAATTTTTAACTCAGTGACCAAAAAAATTGAATTTTGAACTACTTTTACAAACAAAATAGAGACTTTACAAATTGAATAACTTACAAAATGCATTAACCGAATCATTAGCAGTTAGAGAATCCCAACTGAAACCCAGTGACTCTCTCTCTGCCATGGGTTCTTCTCTTAGGACTCGCCCAGATTAGAGAGCGAGCCTTCCTCCCTCCCACCATTGCTGTGTATTCGCACCATAAATTCCATTGGACTTGCCCTGATTTATGGTGCGAATTCATTCTTAGTGTGTCCTGCATCAAACCAATTTTGAATCTACACGTGTGCACCTCGACAATTTTCTCATTCCACCAACTGGTCAAGGAAAGACGGGATAGAATTTTCTCATTCCACCAACTGGTCAAGGAAAGACGGGATAGAATTCCGTATGAACTAACCCCACAAAAGTTGATATTACCTATGAATTTCCGAAAATGTGACGTAAGGGTTGGCGTTGACAAAATTGTAAAGAGTATTAGGAGAAGATTACAACGGGGAAGCTCCAGGTTTCTGATCAGGATTGTCTTAATTAAGTGGAAGTGCAGCAATCACCTTGCATTTTCAGTAAAGATAGCCAACTTGAAATGGGAAAACCCGAAGTTATAACTGAAGATCCCGATCTATTATCTGTGTGGAATTGTTTTTCTGGATGGTTGTCCAGAATTGCATAGCATATCAAAGTTTGTCTTAGTTAATTAGGTGAGGTATTGTAGCTAATGACTTAGAGCCACTCTGAAAGGGAAACTCCAAACCATCTTTTACTACTGCGCAGGGTCTCCTGGGGTATTTGGTCAGCAGTGATGAAATGGTGGGGAGTAGAATGTACGTGAGGCTATTCCAACCTAAATGGCCTTACTGCAGGTGTGGAATGCACTACAAGAAAATGTGGTTTGTCCGACACTAGGATTGAAACATCGCTAAAATTGACTTTTACCGGCGTTTTTGGAAAAATGTAGCCAAAGAGGCAATTTTTACTCACGAATCCTAACTTTTTTGGAAAAACACCGCCATAGATCTTCTGCGATGTTTCTTAAACTCCAAAAACCTAATCTGACTTTGGCATCCTCGGTGTGCAATAATGCCACTAACAAGCCAACACATTCATCCACTGGACATTTTTTGTGGAGGTCCCGACCTCCTTTCTCCTGGCACATAGAGTGCACCTCTAATGTTGTTAGGCTGAAGCCCGAAGGCTTCTTGGCCTAAGTGCACCCTTGAGTTCAGTTAGTTAACCAGTTAGTTCATGTTCTTATAGTACCCATTATGTACGAATCCTTAGGTAGGCTGTTTTTAGCCCAGCCCATGTCCGATTTTGTTAATTAATTAACGAGGTTTGATAGGGTCCATGACACTGGATCCCATCATTTTTGTTATTTAACCCTGCCGCTATGTTTGGATGCCAGCTGCAATATTAAGTGCAAATGTAAATCCGATTACAAGAAATTAAAAACTACTCAACCAAATACCAAAGGTTCTGATGAGACATTGCCAACATAGGTTAATGGGAAAGTCTACAATACACACCCCTTAAAAGGGTGTATCATATGCACCTATTTTATGGATTATTCATAATATTTTAGCATGTTTCGTAACTTTTGTCCTAGAATTCATAACTTTTCAGCAGTACGATTCATAACATTTTCATTATGACTCGTAACATTTTAGTATATCTCGTAACTTTTACACGATTCGTAACTTTTTAGCAATATGATTCGTAATATTTTCTCTATAATTCATAACATTTTGGGGGTGCATATGATACACATCTAAATAAAGGGTGTGTATTGTAGTCTTTGAGTTTGTTATACAAGACTATATTAGTTTGACCGTGCGGACGTGGAGACTGTGGTGTGCGGTGCGTGTTGTGCACTGTGTGGTGCACTAAAACGACGTCGTTTTGGGGCTGTGTTGGTGCCCGACTTTCAGCCAAGGGTTCCGTTTAGTGGGTTTTTTTCCTCCGTTTCAGATTATTCGGAGACGCCAAAACAGAGTATACCAAACAGTTAGATACAGCTTTCATATGTATTTCCTTTTTTCCTGATCGGATCATGAGTATAATTTCTTAATCTATCAACCACGTTTTATTCTTTAAAATAAAAATACACCGTCAATGATGTTCAAAAGTTCTACTGTTAATTTGATGGACGATTTCGTTAAATTGTCCAAACGCTAGTTCTGATTCAAGACTAAATTAATGAGTTTGGAAAACTTGATGCCACTGAAATTTGTCCTAATCTTCTTTAGCAGTTAGATACAAATTAAAAAATAGGAGGAACGGTTTTGGAGACCTTCGGTAGTGGAGGATCGATCAGAGGTAGAAGGAATCGAAGATGGAAAAGCAACAGGAGTCCATGCATGAGGGAGAAGGAGGAACGGTTTTGGCGGGAGGAGCAGGAGTGGATGAGGGACTAGGGAGAGATGTTAGGATTTTTTTTTTACCGATTAAAAGGCAGTTGGAAAAACCCACCAAACGGAGCCCTTGTAACGCCAAAACCACGTCATTTTGGCGCACAACACAGTCCCTGCGTACGGTGCGTTAAAAAAATTCAGCCGGCTCCCGGCATTGTTTGGGAGTAATCAATGTTGCTGGAATACGTGTTGACCTAGAATTAAGCCGGCACCCGGCATTGTCTCAACCTTAATTACTGGAATACGTGTTGACCTACAATTATAATAGTAAATCGTTTGGGGGTAATCGATGTTTATTATGAGCGGATTTTCTTTTCGGTTTCAATAAATCAAGAAATGGTGAAGTGCAGCAGTAGAGGGGATATCAGAGCTTGTTTAAGCTGCAGAGAAATGTTAATAATTTTGCAGAATGGTTTAGGGTTAGAGAGGTGCATGCATGTGGTCTTTCTAGTCAATAGTAAAGCTTTCTGGTGCCGTAGCCTGTGCCTGTGTAGAAGTATTGGTTATTGTTGTAAAGTATTTGTTGTTACTTTGTAGCTTGTCTTCCTGTTGTATGGGGTCCAAGGCCATTCCCTCTCTCTCTCTCTCTCTCTCTCTCTCAGGCTGCCGTTCAAAAAAAACAATAGAGCAGGCTGTACGTAGAATTGTTTGAAAATGAACTGGGTAGGGTTGATGCAAATGGTGGGGGAGTAGAGTGGGCGGTTTTTTTGGTTTAATTGGAGTAGTACTATTTTGCCCGTCCCATGATATAGACTTGGAACATTTTCTAGTGTAATAAATTGAGTAGACTTGAAACATTTTCTAGTTTAAATATGGGAAGCTTACGCCTGCACTTTACTCTTCTTAGACGGTAGTATCTACTAATTTTCCTATTACTCGAGATTTAGCAAGCTTACGCCTGCACTTGAGTACTAATTCAACCTTTAGCCAGCAGCTGGCAGAATTAAATATGGGAGGCAAAAATTTCATACGACTAACTCCACAAAAGTACGTTGATATTACGTATGATGTTCCAAAATGTGACGGAGGCGTTTGCATTTTAAAAACTTGTAAAGAGTCTTACATACGAGAGGATTACAAAGGGTAAGAAATTAGGAGAAATTCCTGAACCGGCGGAAGTTTAGACTAAATTATTTAGATTTATGGAGCTAAGCTAAAAAGAATGTAAAATTACTAAATTACAAATACATGGATATAGGTCTGATTTTCGGTTTATTTTTGTATAGATTTCTTGCTTAAAGGTTTTTTTTTTCCCCCTAACCACTCATGCATGGAGCCTAGTTCTTCGTCTTTCTCCCCTATCCACTAATATCCTTAGATTAGACGATCGATAAAAAGACCTTGTTCGTTTTGGGATCTCAAAGCTCTAGCTTGGGCATGGACTTCAATAAATTTTCTTTATCTATTTCTCTTCAATTATTACTCTAAAAAATCTCCCTCAAAATAGTGGTGCTAAAATATTTTCTAAAAAAATTATGTAGTAATATAGTGAGAGAATGAAATTTTCTACTGAATCTTTTAATTCCGTGAAATCAAATTTTAGTGGCTTAAATTATTCTTCAAGCACATACTAGCTTAAGTATAACACGAGATATAGGTCATAATCTAAGAATTAAGGACTCAAAACGTGGTAAGTATAGTCCGCAAAAGGATGTGAATTAGTTTTCATTACTTATTAGATTTCCTAAAACTCAGGATGTGTCCGAGCTAGTTTATGATTTGCACCTCGACTAATTCCACCTTCTGCCTTTTCTTTTTTGGTCAACATTCCACCTTCTACCCACGTAGCAATGATAGGAGGCAAATTTTTATTATATGAACTAACCCCACAAACTGTTGATACCTATGAGTTTTCGAAAATGCGACAAAGGGCCGGGGTTGTTGACCTTGACAAAATTGTAAAGAGTACAGGGAGAAGATTAATGGGGAAGGAATGAAGAGAAATTCTTGAACTAGCTCAAGCTTAGACTAGATTATTTGGATTTACGGAGCTCAGCCAAAATTATTAACATTTTACACACATGCATATATCTCAGATGTTCCTTTGGGGTCTTAAACCCCTGCGCACAGTCTCCAATAAATTTTCTCTAACTATCTCTCTCTACTCATTACTCTTAAAATCCTCCCTCCCCAAACCAAACCAAACAGAACAGGGCCGGTTCTCTTCTTGTTTCTTCTAACCAGTAATGGAGTCCAGT
>BPLS01003747.1:0-17689 GCA_019656275.1 Rhododendron kiyosumense
TCTCTCTCTCTCTCTCTCTCTCTCTCTCTCTCTCTCTCTCTCTCTCTCGCAATTTTAAAAATAACAAAACCAAAATTGTAAGAATTTTTAAGCCTAAATACCTTTGTGTATGGCATAGATTGATGTTTTCACTTGAAGTATGCATGGCGGGACTAATAGTGTGACCTATTTATTGGATGTCTAATTGGTCATATTAAAAGTGACAGACTACAATAATATTACATCAATATAGCATTGTATAATTGCACTTTATGGGCACTGATAATACCAAAATTGTTTTTGTTGGTGTCAAAATTCTAATGCATAAAAGACTTGTACATTGCACATGGTATAAGCCTTTTGTGCACTAGAGTTTTGGCACCAACAACAACAGTTTTGACATTATCATTTCCCTTGCAGAATTATATATCTGATACATTTTTAGCTCGGGTACAAATAAAATAACAAACACCCAATTAATGTTAAGTCTCGTTGCAAATATACAGCCAAATATAATCCTTATGAAAGCTATGCATAAATAAAAGGCACTACGTATGAAAGCTACAATGCCATGTGGTCTCATATTGCTGGTCAGGTCGCTATGCACTTAATAGATTGGGAAAATGATGGCTCATGACGTGTTTTGATAATTAATATCTTTTAAGGACATACTAAGAACATGTGTTAATGAACAAAATGTTCTTGACGGGCATTAATTATCAAAATACGTCGTTGGCTGTCATTTTCCCTAATAGATTTGAGGGAAAGTCTACAATACACACCCCTTATTTGGGTGTGTATCATATGCACCCCCAAAATGTTATGAATTATAAAGAAAATGTTACAAATCGTATTACTAAAAAGTTACAAATTGTATAAAAGTTACGATATACACCAAAATGTTATGAATCATAATGAAAATGTTACGAATCGTATTGATGAAAAGTTATGAATTCTAGAACAAAAGTTACGAAACATGCTAAAATGTTATGAATAAACCTTAAAATAGATGCCTATAGTACATCCTTTTAAGGGGTGTGTATTGTAGACTCACCCTTGGCTGGCTGCGCGGGATAATGCTACAAAAAAGATCCCCACAGAATCCCAACAAAAAAATTAGGACCGGCTAGTAATTCCCGTTAAATTGTGTTCACTGTCAGTTTCTTACAATTAAACGGGCCTATATAATGTAACTAAGTGGTTACATAAGATCCTCTCTAGCAACTCATAAAACAAAAAATTCCTCTCCTCTACTTATTTCAGAATTCAGATGATTGTCTTAACTCTCTTAGAAATACTTGACACATGAAATTTACAGGTAAGAATCTCTTGTATTTTCATAAATTAAAAATTCAGTAGTACTTACGATCGAAGAGAATCCATACTCCTTATTTTTGCGGGTCCTAAGAGCAACTTCTATCCATGACTCTTCATCTCTTTATTTTAGAGACTAAAAAAACCATATTTTATGCAAAATTTGAATATAGAGAATATTACTATTCACATACACTCCAACCACATATCTCCATTCCAATCCTTATGTTTTAAAAATTGTTGACACAAGAAACAAAATAGAGCTTCTTTACATATTATTTAATAATAGCCCATAAAATTCATTTTTTACTATTAGTAATGTGTTTTTTTCATGTGGGGGTCCTATAATGCAAGCTGCATTACGAGGTTGTAGTATGGCATCTGAACCGTCCATTTCGGATTCGAATTTCAGCTCTATAAAGGATGGCTCAAAACGACAGGGACCGATATAAAATCAGGACCATTAATGACAAAATGAATGATTTGGATGCCACACTAGCGCACTATAGGGTCCCCTATTCCCTCTAAGATAAACGACTTGGGTCATGCAGAGGCAGGAGGCGGGGGGCTGCTGTTCCCTTAGGGCAGCAGCGTGTTGCTGTGTCCGAATTTTGGGCCCACTTCGGTCTTGCTCCGATGATCGGAAGCGTTCACTTCGTAGAGCTCGTTGAGTAGAACAACTAGGAAAAAAATCAGTTTAATTGGATATCATTGCTTGATCGGAACCCATATAACTCTTAGTCCAAGGGTTACAGTAAATTTGATATATAACTCTCAGTCCATGATTTATAGTGGATTTGATTCAGTATTTCGGATCCATTCTTTTCAAGATAAAAAGGTTCCGATCAAGTACTTAATGATATCCAATTAAGTTGATTTTTTGCATAACTGTTCTACTCGACGAACTTTACGAAGTGAATACTTTTGATCATAGGAGCGAGACCGAAGTGGTCCCAGAATTTGGGCACAGCAAACCCCCCCCCCCCCCCCCCCGGCAGAGGCACGGGTCAGCGCACAAAAAGAGAGAGTTATTTATAGGGAAAAAAATCGAAATGGTCCTTGTAGTTAAATATTTGTGTCAACTTGGTCCATATAGTTGTAATTGGCTCGATTTATACTCTATACTTTCCATTTTGTTCCAATTGGTTCAATTGCTAACTGCCGTTAGTCCGTCGTTAAAAATTGACAAAAAAACTAACAAATGCAAAAAAAATTGAATAAGGACAAAAAAAATAAGCCACTTAGCTTATTTAATCTAACAACCCCTGAGTTTATGTAATATTCTGACTTTTGGACATAGTTCTTTATCATGTTGTGATTTTTAGACATAGTTTTATATGCATTTTTAGTACTATGTAGAAAAATAAGGCATTTCAGTATTTGTCCACAAGTTAAACAGGTAGACAATACCAGTGGTTATATTACCTCATGGCTGATCATGAAAATGCGGAATTAGAGGACAACTTTTTGCAGAAAACTATAGCCAAATTTTTTCTCAGGTGCTTCCTTATCAATGGAGAATGGAAGAATGAGCTGTGTTTCGATTCAGAGGTATATTACGTAGGCATGTGCCAAAAATCCGTCCGCCTGCTGACCCGACCCTACCCGAAGGGTCCTTGGCGGGGTCGAATATGTGTTTCGGACGAGTATGGGAATCAGATTTTGGTTCGGGGTCCGGGTTGGTGCGTTTCTTACTCGACCCTGTTTACATCCTAAAATGTGTCATCCAATGAAAAAATTACACGTGGCACCGAGTGATGCATTGGCCATACGGAACATGTCCCAATTAGGCCTGAAATACAGAGGATTATGGGTTTAATGGTGATGCTACTTTTAGTACTAAACGGTATCCTTTTAACTAGAACCGACGACGTTGGGATAGCATTTAAAGACGATTTAAAAAGTGATTGAGTTCAACCGTTGATTAATCCTTAGGATCATCGAACGGTGTCATCACTGCCTTAATTTATAACTGAAATTGGACGCGATTGCAGGGAATCATTTGGGAAGCTAGATGTGTGACATTAATTCCCGTTGCTTAAAAACAGGATTGCCACGTTCCAGAAAACAACCACGAACACCATTTTCGAAGCATGGCGAGAGAGAAAAATTCTGGAAATATCAAAGTAACCGTTCGAAGGCCCCTCTCAACTGATTTATGTGGTAAACGTAGGTATCAACCAAAGATGTGGAGATAGAAGATCGAAGGTAGGCCCAGCGTCTATAAATAGAAGAATAAAGCAAAGAGAGAAGTCCCCGACAAAAATTCATATCATCGGACAATTCATACAAAATGATTGCTCAGAGATTTATCGTAGATTAGTATTTAGTTTAGTTTAGAATATGATCTTTTTTACAAGTTGAAGGCTTATTTGCATGTAAGATTACTTTCGATTAAATTCAAGTACTCTTATTTTCTTTTAAGCTTTTTCTTACCAAAGAATAGTCGTTTGTAAGTCCACTTCTGATTGAATTCAGTGTGCTTATATTTCTGCATTATTCTTGATAGAATCTTAAGAGTGTTTGCATACAAACTTACCTTTGATTAAATTTAGGTTTGTTTGTGTTCAATCATCTTTTCTGATTTGAAACGCCTCAATCTTTTATTTGGTTGATACCTTAAGGAAAAATCCTCTTTATTGAGGTAATCGAACGGATAACACAGTTGCCTAATTTAAATTAGTTGTTTCAAATCAATTTGAAAAGAGTAATTTCTTTTTTGAAATTAGTTCTTTTCTGGCACGCCCGCACACAATCATTTGCCATTTGATTGAGCTAATTCAGCCCAAACAGACCCGACCAATTCATCAAGATTAATTCGGTTTTTAGTCGGACACGACCCAACCCGACGTAAAGAATCGGGATCGTGGACGGTTCATACCCATTTTCGGTTCGATTTTTTCGGACCTAAAACATTTGTTACCCGCCATGTCAGGTCGGGGTCGGGGGTCAAACCCGACCGTTCGGCCCGTGCACACCCCAATATTAGGGTAAGAGGGGAATGAGAGAATTACTGTTTTAACTTCCCAAAAAAGGGGCCATTTGATTTTGCTATTAAAAGGACTAACGGTGGACTAATAGCGGTTAGTAATTGGACCAAGTTGGAACAAAATGGAAAGTCCAGAGTGTAAATCGAGCCAATTACAACTACAGGGACCAAGTTGACACAAACATTTAACTATAGGGATCATTTCAATTTTTTTCCCTTATTTATTCAAGTCTCTGAAGCCCTAACGCCAAATTAACGGCCTGTTTGGAAATCGGGAAAAAGAAAGGGAAAAAGTGAGAATAATGGAAGAAACCCTGTACAAGTGTGAAGAAAGTTTATCGATTTTGTTCCATTCCATTTTGTTATCAAACCCAAACACCAAACAAGAGACAACTTTCCCTCGCGTTCTCCAAACAAGCCCTAACCAAATTAGAGTCGGAACATGGTGGTGGGTTTTCGAACTTCCATTACCGCCGCCGCCGCCTCCGCCAACGCAAACGCAGCCGTTTCGACCGCCGCTATCAAATCAGCTCTCATCTCAACTCGTCTTCTTCGTCCCTGCAGTTCTTTGAGGAGTTACATTCACCTGGTATCATTCTTGCATTTAGGTTTCTTGACATATTTGTGGCGCCTGATTTTTTAATTTCATAAATTTTCCTTTGACTTGCGGTTTTTTTTTCCCTGTGGGTTTAGTTTACAGTGTCATGTGGCTCAATGTTGTATCCAGTTAAAGCTATGGCAGGTGCTGATACAGTTTCAATTCCCATGGCGGACTCTCAATCCTCTGGTTCTGGTAGTAGTGCTTCTTTCTCTCTCATGGGGTAAACATGGTTGTCGCACTTTTTTTCTTTCTTTCTCTCTCTTTTTTTTGGGTAAGGTAAAATTTTATATCAAAACAGGGGAGCTACACCCCGAACACAGCATAAAGCGAAGAAAAAAGGAAAAGGGCTAGGAACATGCTCCTACCCTAACAACAATAAGAAAACAAAACCAACCAACTACGCAACCAAACAGAGCAAAGACACAACCAAACAGAGACTTAGACCCGCCATCAAACAGGGGAGAAAATAGCCTCAGAGATATTCCACATAGCGCACAGCCGTTGGTTCCTGGCACTGCATTTCACCTTCCTCCAAAGACTCAAACAACCCCTGATATCAGCCTTCACCACTGAGACAAGAGATAAAGCATCCCTCTGAGAGCCTTGAAAAACTCTCTTATTCCTCTCCAACCATATATGACAAAGAGAGGCAGCCAACACCATCTTATACAAAGATTGCTGCAAACCAGTGCCATTCGTATGTTGACTAGCCCAACCAATCTCTTGATCCAAACTAATCAAGCCCCTCCTATAACCACAGATTCTCAAAAGCTGCCCCACAATAAAGGAAGAATAAGGACACATGAAAAAGAGATACGAATGGCTTTCAAGAGATGCACTACAGAGAACACACGCAGTATTGGGCACCATACCCCAAATCTGCAGTCTATCCTTCGTAGCAAGCCTACCATGAACAGCCAGCCACTAAATAATTGCCCAACAAGGAATATGAGCCTTAAACCAAACCACTTTCCACCAAGTAACACTTGGCTTAACCTCTCTAATGCTATCCCAAGCAGATTTGATAGTAAACCTATGAGCATTCAGCAGCCAAACTACAGAATCAGATTGACCAGAATTAGGAACCAAGGTAGTAGGAGTGTGCTCAATGATTTCTTTGGTGACAACATTCCGTCTTCTGGGCCAACACCAGGAATCATTACTGATAATAGAGGAGACTTTAGAAAACAAAGATCTCCCCAAGTTATAAACAACCCTCTCCCCATATCTAGAAAAGAGAGGCCCGAGAAGGTGCCAATTGTCTAACCAAAGAAAAGTATCATGCCCATTACCAACTTTAGATTTTATCCAAGGTTGAACCAAACTGCAAAGCTTAAAAATCTTCCTAATAGTCCAAGAAGTAGAAGGAAGAATACTCATATACCAAAGACACTGACCTTTAATGACATAGGAATGAATCCACTTTATCCACAAAGAGTCCGCCTTTTTAGCTATGGCCCAAAGGTGTCTAGACATTGCAGCTTTATTCCAATCCGGAAGAGCCCTAAGCCCCAAACCACCTTCTGCTTTAGGAGAGCAGACATCCCTCCATTTGACTTTAGCACCTGGAGCTTTCAAAGCTGGCCCAGACTAGAAAAAGGCCCTAAGAACCCCCTCAATAGTTTTAAGGACTTTTTGAGGCAAGATGAAGATGGAACTCCAGTAATTCTGCATACTAAATAGAACTAAACTGATAAGTTGCACTCTACCCCCATAAGACAACAATTTGTTAGTCCAAGATTGAACACGCTTGAGAATCTTATCAACAAGGGCCTGACAATCATTTGCATGAAGTCTTGTAGTGATAAGAGGCACACCAAGGTACCTGACTGGGAACACACCTTCAGAAATAGCAAGAATAGCAAATAAACCCATTTTATCCCCATCATCAACTCTCGAGAAGAAAACACTACTCTTTTGCAAATTAGGACAAAGCCCAAAAAAGGAATGAAAATCAGTCAACATGGCTTTGTTTGGTTTAGATTTTAGAGAGTTATTTTTGAGAGTTGGAGTGGTAATGAGTGGAGAGAGATAGAGAGAGATTTATTGAAAACTGTGCCGAGAGTAAAATGTTACTCTCAAAGTGTTAAACCAAACGGAGTGAGTATTGATCAATTGAAAAGAGGACTGGTCAGGCCCACACAAAATAAACAAGTCATCCGCAAAGATAACATGAGAAAGTTGCAGAGACAAACATCTAGGGTGATAAGTAAAGCTACCATGACCCATTCTATATTGAAGCAAAGAGGATAACCCTTCGATAACAAGCAAGAAGAGGTAGGGGGAGATAGGATCACCTTGCCGTCAACCCCTCTTTCCAGGGAAATAACCAACAAGCTCACCATTAATCACAATAGAGAACATGGCAGAGGTGACACACTTCTTCACCCAAGTGATGAACAGAGCAGGAAAACCCATCACAGTCATGATGTCAAAAAGGAAAGGCCAAGCAACTGAATCATGGGCTTTCATAAAATCTAACTTCATGGCACACCTAGCAGGACCTTGATCCTTATGATAATCCCTGACTAGCTCTTGCATTAGTAACACATTGTCAACAATACTTCGGCCTTTCACAAACACTGACTGACAAGGATTGATGAGGCTGGGAAGAAAGGTTGCATTCTATTCACTAGAATTTTGGTAATGCACTGATCGTGTCGTTTCCATACCAAAAATAATTAATAAAACGAAACAATTAGTACTACTCAGATGAACAGTGGTAAGTATTCCGAGTATCGCTCCACAGGGATTATAAGGCTGAGTTGTAGTTATTTCAATTAATTTCTATATTAAAACGAGAAAAATATTGATTGATTGTTGGTTTTTTAAAACTATTGAGCTGAAATTAAAGACGATAGAAAAGTAGAAAAGAATTGATGGGAAAAAGTTCTAGGATTTCGAATCCACTCTTTCCCCTCGTAACCTAAATATGTTTCGATTGTAGGTCATATATTCGAATCAATCCGGATATCGTAGGATTACAAGCCCTAGCGATATCTCCTAAAAATAATTTATGAATCACCAATCGGCATGGACTATCTCCGCCTAGCACGAATCGTCTTATCAGCACGACTCGTCTTACATAGTATAATCCATCTAACCAGTTATATCAGAACAATTAAAACTGTTGTATGAACGTGCATAAAACCTAGGAATTCATGCACACGATTTGGTGGAAAGAATAATAGAAATAAATCCTGAATAATCATACAACTACGATTCGAATAATAAAACCCAAATCAAAACATAGATAGTATTACTCAAAGTTCTCGCTTCATCTATACCCTAGAAAGAGGATTTAGCCGGCCATCGAAAGAAGTGAATCGGATGATTTTGATTTTTCCACTCGAAGCCTCGTCGCTCGTCCAATTTCTTCACGGCCGAGAATCCCAAAAGCTGACTGCCGAAGGCAGTAGGTTTTCCATTGTTTATATAGAATTTTAATGAACTAATTGCATAAAGGCTTTAAACTTCGCGTACTAATTAGTTGACACTCCAGCTTTGAGTAATTCCGTATTTTGACCTCGCAGTTCTTTCAAATCACGTTTTTATCCAAAATCTTGGGCAATGAACTCGAGCAACCTATAAACAAAATAAAAGCAAAATCAATATCAAGTAACAAAAATAAATAGCTAACAAGTGTAGTTTGAAGAGCCAAAATATCAATATTTCGGCACTTGTCATGCACTTATATGGAATATTACAACGAGGAATTGGCCTGTAATCCTTAATGGTAGAAGGGGCTTCCACCTTAGGAACTAGAGATATAGCAGTAGAGTTCCATTCTTTCTGCAGGAACCTTGACTGAAAAAATTGACTAATAGCCGCCACTAGATCAGGTCCAACAATAGCCCAATTCTGATGATAAAAGGCTGAATTGTAACCATCCGGGCCTGGGGCTTTATCTCCTTTAATTGATTTCAAAGCTACTTGAATTTCATCCACAGTCACAGGGGAAATTAGAGAATTCATCCATTCCTCAGGAACTCTAGCTGTAACTGCCTGAGCCAATTCATCATAAGCACTAGAGGCCGGAAAAGAAGAACCAAGAAGACCCTTATAATAACCCACTATTTCAGACTTGATAGCTGCTGGATCCTCCAATCTAACACCATGACTATCCACCAAACTCAAAATCTTATTATGCGACAGGTGAGAAACCATTTTCTGATGGAAAAATCTTGCATTTTTATCACCTAGAGTAAGCCACTGCACCCTAGATTTTTGCCTTTTAAAAGATTCTTCTGCAGCACTCAACTCCATAAATGCACATAGTTACTTTCTCTTGCGCATTCAAGGAAGCATCCCGAGGATTAGCAAAACAAGACCTCTGAAGTTATGTTAGAGTATCTCTAGCCTCTGCAACTCTGGAACAAATATTGGAATAATGTTGCTTATTGAAATCCCTTAAAGGACCCTTCAACCTTTTCAACTTAAGGCTCAAGTCTAACATAGCAGATTGACATAGCACAGGATCACTCCAAGACATAGCCAAGACCCCCTGAAAAGCAGCATGCTTCATCCAAAAATTAAAAAATTTAAAAGGCCTTTTTCTTCTTATCTCAGGAACAATTGAAACCATAATGGGAGAATGGTCAGAAACTCCAGGAGCGAAGAAACAGGCCTTAGAATCTGGAAACAAATTCAGCCATGCAGGATTAACTAAGGCCCTATCAAGTTTACTCATATTAGCCCCTAAACCACCACGTTTATTAGTCCAAGTATACCAGACCCCTTTCGTTAGCATGTCATCCATCTCAAGAGAATCCAAACAGTCATTAAACTCAGTAGAAGCAGCCCTATCAAACCCCTCAAGCCGCTCATTAGCTTTTCGAACAACATTGAAATCCCCCATTTGAAGCCATGGGTCAGTCCCAACTACACCACCAACCAACTGTATATCATGCCACAACTGCCGCCTAGCCGCCACACAATTATGCCCATATACTATAGATACACAAAAATCCTTATGGCATTCCAACCCAACAACCCTAGCAACAACAATTTGAGGAGAGGAAAACAGAAGAGAAACAGTCATAACCTGAGGATCCCAAGCCATGACAATACGAGCAACATCAGTCCCACAATTATGAACATACATCCAAGTAGCAGGAACACAATGTCTAATGGCAGAATCCAAATTAGCACCACAAAGTTTAGTTTCCACCAAACCAATCAAACCCAGATTCTGAGAATGAACCAAAGAAAGAACCTGGTTCTTTCTGCTTCAAAGGGTTATTAAGACCCCTAGTATTCCATGCACAAACCTTAAGCATTGGAAAAAAAGAGAAAGAACCAGTGTTCTAAAACTCGGAAATACTCGGCGAGTTCTCGGTACTCGGTGCCTAGCCGATATCTCGGCATTACTCGGCGAGTACTCGGCGAGTACCGATTACTTGGTAAAACGAGATTACTCGGAAGTGGGGAGAAAATAAAAAAAAAACTAAAAAAATGGGGTAAAATACATGATATGGAGAAGAGGAGGAGGAATAATTGACCACTAATTTCGTGTTTCGTTTCATTTGGTTTGAACGTTGAACTTTGTAATTGACTATTAATTTCGCACTTGGTTTCATTTGGTTTGAACGTTAAACTTTGCAATGGACTAGTAATTTTGTGTTTAGTTTCATTTGGTTTGAACTATGAACATTGAACTTTTCATTATGCATTATGAATATCATTTGGGGAACATATAAAAAAAAAGTCCAAGTAATTTCTACTCACCGAGTAATCGCCGAGTACTCGGCCTACAAGGTACAAGGTGGCCGGCCGAGCGAGTACCAAGTGCCGAGTTTTAGAACATTGGAAAGAACTGCCTACCTTTTCTTGGAGGCGCCACGATTCCTCCCATCCTTAGCAACCACAGAAACAAAGACAGGCTGAGCTGAGCTACCCTCCACCTGCCCACTCACCACACCTGCCACAGGAATAGCCATTGGTTCAACAAGAGCAGCAGGGAGCACCGAAGTAGCAACCCCATCAGTAACACCAGAAGCAACTACAGGATCTACATGGCCACTACCTCCATTCTCAGGAACCATACCCACTGAAAGTGGAGGGACAACAGAATTTGAAACCAGCCCAGTAGAAACATCTGGAAGATCAAAAGGCACTGTAGACTCCTAAATGGAAAAGGTATTCCCAATCTGAACTGCCCCATTAGGAGGTGACCCCAAACCGTTAGTCCCTTTCTTACTAGAGTTCTTCCTGGACTTGGACACAGAAAAAGCAGAAAGAGTATCCTCCTGTTGCAAAGTACCAGGCGAACGTACCACAGCAGAGGAGTGAGGACCCATACCCATAGAGATCAAAGGAGATTTGCTCAGAACCAAAGAACTGCCCTATTTTAGCAGGGCTAGCACCAACAAAAGGTAATCCAGAAGCTTGTTGAGAAGAATCCAACACAGGAGAACCCAAAGCATTCAACAAAGGCCCAGCAGAATTCATCATAGCCTGTGCAACAGTTTCTTCAGAAGGAAGGCTAATTGCCTGCCCGAAAGGCAGGATATCAGAAGCAAGAACTGCAGTAGAAGGCCTACCAGCCTCAGGTTGCTGTACCTTATGACTAACCTCAGTGTGGCAAAAAACATGACATTCAGAGCATCGAGATGGCTTCCACAGATACTTAACATTGAGAAAAGCAGAGGCGCCATTAGCATATTCCACTTCAACCACATCCAGTAGAGGAGTATCGACATGAATTTCAACACATATCTTCGCAAAACTGAGACGCTTACCCTTCTCTGTCATATCATCTGCGTAGAGGGGTTTACCTAGGGCACTAGCAATGTAACTAAGCCCCTGTTCAGTCCAGAATTCCAAGGGGATATTAGAGAACTGCACCCAGATAGGGATAGTGCTCATTGCTCAGCTTCTCCTTAGTTAACACCATTTGGGGCTCCCATGGTTTTAGAATCAAAAGTTTCCCAGCAACATGCCAAGGCGTAGCCTCCATAACAGTATGAGCATCGGCCTTTGAAAATTTAAAGAAGAAAAACCCCTGATCGTTGGCTAAGACCTCATAAATTCCAAACTTCTCCCAAATCCTCGTAACAATGCGCTTAACTAGAGGGAAAGGAGCCTTCTGATCAAGAAAATAGCCAACAACACATCCAGTCTAGGGGTCAGAGCCAAGATCAACCACGTCTAGAGGGGGGCAAACCACAACCTTTGAATCACGAATTTGGGGGGATAGTAAGACAGATTCATACGAGACGAGCCAGAAGGGACCAAAGTAGGAGCGGCAACATCCACCCACTTAGGCTTACCGAGTTCCGGACTTAGTACCACGGGAAGAATTAACCAGAGGGCGGAACATTCATCCCAGGAGATGAGTTAGGGTTTTGAGGATTTTCTCCATTTTTAGGGATTTTAACTATAGAAGACAAATGTAACAAAGGAACTTGATCTACGCTATCCATCACACTAGAAAGATCCACACAAAAAGCTGCCAACAAAAGAAAGGGAAGCAAGAAGAAAACGAGACCTGAGGAGAAATAGTGGAGCAATCGACGAGCAGTGGCGTTCCGTCAATCAACGAGCAGTAGAGTCACTGAACGAGAAGAGATCGATCTTTGACAAAGAGCCCTATTTCTTCTGGCAAAGGGAGGGCTCCATCTGTAGGTGGAAGTACGGTGTCGCGCTACTGGTGGACGGAGTGATCCTGGTGGCAGAGCTCGCTTGAGACGTTCTCTCAACTTCTTCTCTGTTTCTCAAAATCTGTCTTGTTTAATTTACAGTTTTCTTTCTCTCTTTATGAGGATGTATGTCTAAAAAGTTCCCCAAGTTATGATTTTGAAATGATAAGGTAGCAGATGAAGTTGATTCAGAAGTTCCATTATGCTGAGATGGGTTGTTTCAATCTATTGCCTGCTACTGCTACTGCTATAAGGTGACGCTGAACCTCAGTTTTAGGTTGGCTCACACTACTTATTCCTAAACTTAGGGCGGCTCTAGAATTTTAGTTCAGCAAAGACGAAAACGTGAAGAAATTTTTTGTATACAAAACTCTTTGTAAAGCAAAATACATTTTGCTTGTTTGAAAATTTATTGGGTCTAATTTATTTTGTTATGTTGAGCTATGTTATCTTCTTACTCACAGGGTTAAGTGAATTTTTATTTACTTTGGCTACGTAAGAATGATCAAGTGCCGATAATATTAAAGGAATAGCCAATTATATGTTAAAAAAATTTAAAAGTTTAGAGCGTCAGTTGAACCCAGGGGGTTCGTGTGAACCCTCTCAGATGATAGTGGAACCACCCTTGCCTAGCTGCCGAAAATCACTGCCAAGAAGAAAAAAATAACTGCCATCTTTGACTTCTTCTCCCCTCTTGTCTCCCAGATTTCAGCATAACATAATTTACACACATGTGTCCGGTGTTTATATGTGCATATTAATAGATGTATCTATAGATGGATACATATTTTTGTAGGTGTAAGAAAATATGTTTGCATGTTTCAGCATGTGTTGTGTGCATGTTTAAGTATGTGTTGGGCTTTCGTTAACTATGTCGCTAGCAATGGCATCGCTTATTTGGTTAATTGGGAAAAGACATGGTTGTAGGTTGAGGTGGTCTTTGAAGTTGTAACTTTTATTGACGGTTTCATATTCAGTTCTCTCGTGCAGTGGGTGCTTTCCTATTTTATTTCTCGCCGTTCCTCTGTTCCGCTCTAGAATATTTCTGATGTTAATGGTCACTTGATTCAGGTAGGAAACAAGCACTAATATCATTGTCCGACAAGAAGGATTTGGCTTTCCTTGGTAATGGGCTTCAAGAATTGGGGTGCGTTTTCAAAACACTTCATGGGATTTTCTTATTGCTCATTAGAAAGGTCATTCTGAAACGCACAAATTTCTGCAATGTATTGCCCTTTTTCCCCTCTTCAGCTCTGAACAGCTTTTTTTTTTCCTGAAAGATGTCTGAAGTGCTGATTCTGTGATAGTTCTTTTTGGTTTTATTCTCAGTGGTCTGTAAGACGCATCATCCATCATACTAGGATTGAAAAGTGTAAAGTTATTTAAAGCTATTTTTGGCAAATAGACATGTACTCATCATCCAGTTGGCTATCCTGCAGCACACATGCAGTTGTGTTCGCTGCTTATCAATGACATTTCTTTTGACCAAGTAGGTACACAATTGTTTCAACCGGAGGGACAGCATCTGCCTTGGAGAATGCTGGTGTCTCTGTCACCAAGGTGGAACAGCTTACTGGTTTTCCAGAAATGGTAAGCTTTTTTTTGTTTAATTACTTTTATCCTGCGTTTAGTTGTTTGTTAGGTTGGCAAATGGAGTGGGTGTAATGTTCTATTATTTTTGTAATTTTCCTTTGAATGATATAGACCTCAAAATTTAACTTGTTAAAAAGGATCATTTTGTTTCTTCAATTATTCATTTTCCATTGTCCTATTGAATGCATATAAAGCTTTTTCAAAAGCATGTTCAACTTCTTAAAATTGACAGATGCTATGATGAGGTTGTTCTAAGCATTCTTTATATAGGGTTTCTTGTTGTTCCCTTGATCATCATTTTTCTCTTTTTCATTACAGCTTGATGGTCGTGTAAAAACATTGCATCCTAACATACATGGAGGTATTCTTGCTCGAAGAGACCAAAAGCAGCACATGGAAGCTTTGATCAAGCATGGAATTGGTGAGCTCTATTACTTTTAAGTTATACGTCACCAGCAAGGCATCATAAATATGAATTTTTTATCCTTCTGATCTGAACAATGTCTTTTGGTCATTTGACCATTTAGTTTGCTAGTTACTGTAGCTAGTTAACTTTGTTTAACGTTTTGTATGATTTCAATTCTCAAAGAGTACATTACCTCGGTTTTATTGTCTTTCTGGAAAACCCCCAACTCCTTGCTAAATGGGACATATAAATAGGTTGTCAAAATGGGATACATGCATTTTACCGTTTATGCCGGTGCATATATCGTATCGGGATACGTATCACGTATAATAAGATAACGTATAAATTAATAAGCCAAAAATAGGTATACGGTATTCTATACCAATGTATTGCATAACAAGAAAATAAGATACAAAATTTCAAGACTTAATCCGTATACCACGGTCTAGTGAGAAATATTTGGCAGATCCAAATGTCAACCATACATGCCTGACTTGCATCTCTTGCAACATTTTTAACACATGCTAGTGAGAAAACTTAAAATTGATGACGAAACCAAAATATCATGTGTATGTTGAACTGTTGAAGATCAACTTAAACTCTTAGGTTTCAACGTTAATGTAGGATATTCAAGTATTCAACTGATTTCCCATTATTTCATCTATGTCTTAGTTAGGATTAGGTGAAATAACTAACACATTATAAGTTAACGAAATAATGAGTGACATACTCGGTGGGCAACTTTCAATAATGAGTGAAGGGATGAGTGGAACTGATTCCGTTCTACGAAAAAAAATGAAGGGTGGAGTGGAAGTCCTCTGGATGTAAGTTCGACGCTGATTGTTTGACTGTATCATTCCTCATATGGGTCATCTGGATATCCTTTGAATTTCGTATCCTGGTAGCACTAAGAGCTTTCAACCAAATCCATGTGCAGTAGGATGTACATCGTATCTGGTGCTATACCAAGTTCACGGAACAAATGTGGCCAGAGTTTGCTGTTATTAACTTTATTTTGATAACTTTGCTATTTCTAAGGTAGTACTACTACAGGTACCTTTGATGTAGTGGTGGTGAACTTGTATCCCTTCTATGACAAAGTTTCCTCTGCTGGTGGAATAGCGTTTGAGGATGGAATTGAGAACATTGATATCGGTGGTCCTGCCATGATTAGAGCTGCTGCAAAGGTTATTCATCTTGATCAAATGTTACAGTTGATGTTTGAGGAACATAGTAACATACTATTGGTTGTTCATGATTCTACAGTTGTTTCTATACACCTAACGTGCATTACAGTCACACATTTCTTATCATATATAACTGTTTCATTAAACTGAACCCTAATATCTTAAGTCCTTGGACATTACACCAGATAGATCTATCCTCGACCCAACATTGGTCATGTTAGCAAGTTTATGTTGTCCACTCTAATATTAAGCATGTAGAGAAGCTAGTTCAATTGATTTTTTGAATTGTGCAAGCAATGCATGCATGAATCCTATGGTTTGTCAGTGTAAGCACCCTGGACGATCGTTTTCACATGAAATATATGACACGCCGAGAAAACACACATACGAATGTTAAGATTTAATGAAATGTATTGGTAACTATACTCTTTTCTTGATTAGTAAACTTTTTTAAAGATAAAAAGTGCACGAGCAATTAAGGGAGTGTCACCTGTGTACTGTGCTCGTAGAGCTTTAAATGTGCAGGTTAACAATATTTAAAGATTAACAAACTCATAACGTGATGACTTGAACACCACTAGATCGTACACAGTACTTGCATTCTATCACCAAAAATCAAACAAACCATGCCTTTTATGTGGGAATTTGTCCCTCAAGCTTGACATCATAGGTGTCTTTCATAATTCAATACCTGAATTCCTACAATCAAGCCTGACATCATATTAACTTTATAATTGTATCTCAAATCATTATTTCGGTAACTTATAATGTGTTTCATCTATATTTTAGTTATTTCATGCGTGTCACCACTAGTCTAATTCCAAAAGTACAGAAGTAATATAGTAAACCAGTCTCAGAACTTGGGAAGAGTGTCCGACTCCTCTTGGAGTTGCAACTTTTTAGATGTGTCAGGTGCTTCTCAGTTAAACACCATGAGAAACATAATCCTGTTGCGGTACTTGTATATTAGTACATGTTATTGTTTTCTCTGTTACGGCCATACGTATGGTCAATGTGCCTCTCTCTCCAACTAAAAAACCAACCTCTGGCTGTTGAACAGAATCACAACGATGTCTTGGTTGTGGTTGATTCAAAAGACTATCCTGAACTCCTAGGATTTCTTCAACGCAATCAGGATGACCAGCAGTTTCGAAGGAAGCTCGCTGCCAAGGCTTTTCAACATGTTGCTTCTTATGATTCTGCAGTTTCAGAGTGGCTGCGGAAGCAGACTATTGGAGGTACTCACTTCAACTCTGTTTTAGCTTCACACTGCAACTATTGAGTGAGAAACTTGCATGTTGATGAAATGATGCCAGTTATCAGTTGGAATTCTATGTCATTCAAATAAAAAAAATTTCTTGTGATTTCCTAATGCTTTAATCCTTGAATTGCTGTTGTTCGTTCTCTATGTTGGAAGATGATTTCCCTTCCAGCTTAACGGTGCCTCTCTCGCTCAAATGTTCCCTGCGTTATGGTGAAAATCCTCATCAAAAGGCAGCATTTTATGTTGATAAAAGTCTATCTGAGGTTTATGGCGGTGGGATTGCAACTGCTATTCAACACCATGGGAAGGTGCGTGAGCAATACCAATAGCATTTATCATCTAAAGATTTCCAGGCCACACATCTACATTGTCAATAAATTTTATGGCCAATGTTATGTTTGTTTGAGGTTCCAACAGAGGATATAATCTGCAAGATTCTTGTTAAGTGTACGGGTGTGTTAAGGTCTTAACTCCATTTCTCGATTGTGGGTAAGCCGTAAGCATACCTTTAACTTTGTTTCAAACAGGATCGTGTAGTTGCTGTTATTAATCTGTACGTCTGCCCTGTTTATTAGTTTGATGCTGGTTAAAATGTCTCTCCTAGCTTCTTTTATTAATGCTGGACCTACTATGGTGGTTTGTTTCTTTTGAACAGAATGAAAATTGGATTTTGATATACATATACATTTGAGTAAACGTAATTTAGTTTACTATTT
>BPLS01003769.1:0-10500 GCA_019656275.1 Rhododendron kiyosumense
TGTAAGGGAATTATGTGTAGTTTCAGTAACTCCTCCATCACCCAATTTTCTTTCCAATTCTTCTTTTCTATAACCCTAATTTCCTCCATGTTATTTGCCAGATCGATGCTCTAGTGTCTGTTGACCTCTCCAACAATCACTTGGGCTCAATCCCAACTAGGTTCATTACTTGTTCTGGGAATCTTAATGGGTAGAGACGATTGGATTGCAATCGAAATAGATTGTCTTGTTCTTTACCTAAAAAATTTTGATGGGTTCTTGATTTTTGGAGGACTTGTCTCATAATACATTGAGTGGAACTATGGCTACAACGAATTCAATTTGAGTCTTGGATACAACGAAATCACAGGTTCTGTTCCTACCAAGGGCAGAACCAGGAATTAAATTTACCCTGGGCTAACCCAAATTACATAAATATAAACCAAAAAGAGGCAAATTTATATAAAAATACTTAAATGTTCAAAAATAAATAAAAGAGAAATACAAAAAAACGTACACTATCGAAGTTGTACCCTACGATGTTTTACAGAATAAAAATCATCTATTATCGAGTCTGAGTCAATGTCTTGGACAAAATCTCTTTCGATGTACATAATCATAGAATCCGCTAGAAAATCATCCTCTATTTTGTTGCGCAGATCAGTTTTCACATGCTTCATAGCTGAAAATACTCTTTCTGCTGTTGCTGTGGTAATTGGAAGAGTTGCAACAAGGTGAATCAACTTTTCGATCAAATGATAGCTCTCCGACTTTTTTGTCTCAACTAACCCTTGACATAATTCAGAAATGGTGGTCATATTCTGGAATTACTGTTGATGAGGTACATCAAGCTTATAATGTTCCAACTGTAATTTCAAATAATGTCTCTCTTGATTTGTGAATCATCAGGATAAAATTTCTCGGCAAAAGTGCAAATATGATCAACGTTGAATGATTTAAAGCCATCCTTAGGTTCTAATGCCAAGCTAAGGACAAGGAGTTCCACATCCCCCTCGTCGAATCTGTCATTCAACTTTGCCAACTGAAAATCTATTGTGGCATTGAATATATCAATGTGGTAATGATGCTCAACTGTGAGGACATCCTTTTACTGACAAGTACGACCCGTAGCTGTTTTGTAATGAGCACTCATGTCGGGCATATCAATGTCGTATTGTGTGCAAATTGATTTCACATGCATCATAAGAGGGTCAAAACCTTCTTCTCTCAAGGTGTGAAGGAGTGCTTTTGTAGTAGAGACCAAGTCCATGGCATTTATGATGTCAAGAGATTTGTGTTGCAAGGCTCGACAAAGCAAATCAGTGATTTCCATAATTCTATGCATCAAATGCAAAATAAATATGAACTCAAATGACTTCATCGCAAGCAAAGCACCTTTAGCTTCCCCACGTATAGAGTTAAAGGATCCCTTCTCAAACATCATTTTAAAAACTTTAATAGTTGCAGTAAACATGTCAACCAAGCTGCAAATAGAATCAAAATTAGAGTTCTAACGAGTTGTTCCAGGTCGATGCAAAGTACCAATCTAATTAGCCCCTTTACCCGTCTCACGTTCAACGGTATCTAACATATGTTCAATTTCAATGGCTTGGGCGGAACTTGGTATGACGTTTTGGAGAAGCATCAACAAGAGTGCCAATGGAAGTCAACTTTGAAAAGAACAACCAGATAGAGTTCTCAGTTTCAGCAGCTGCAACTAATGCTAATTGTAGTCGGTGGGCAAAACAATGTATATAATAAGCATACAGGCAATTGTTAAGAAATAAGGCTTGTAATTCATTCCATGCACCACGCATATTGCTAGCACCATCATATCCTTCACCTCGCCAGTGCTCTGCATTTAACAACATAAGAGCAAATCTAAGCACACCCGTCAGTACTCTGTATAATAAGTGAATACTTACAAATATTAAACCTCGCAAGCGAATGGGAGACAGCAGTGTGTAGTATACACTGGTCCAGGGGTCCTACATTTAAATTTTCAATAAGATTAAACACAAATTAAAAAGCCCTAAACTTAGTATCAAAAAACCCTAATTACAAAGCACTAATAAATATAAAAAAATTGGTGGGAGGTCCATTATAGCATGTTTGTAACCCACTAAGTCCACTTTCTAAATTTTATAACCCCTCTAGTCCACTAATATAGCTATATAACCTAATAATTCCAATTTACTTAAAAAGAGATATTTTTCAAGACCAAAAAACCCTCCTATATAACATATAGAGAGAGAAACCCTAGATCACAAAACAAATCTGAACCTCCCCTCTCCCCCTCTCTCTCTCAGAACGGATCTGTGTGGAAGACAACAGTGAGCAAGACGACGCTAGACGCGCGATAACCCCGAGCACGACCCTGGTTTGTTTTTGCTTTCTAGTGGATCAAAAGAGGATGATGAGGCGGAGCAAACCGGTGGAGAGCGTGGCCAACATGAGGACGACGACAAGGTTTTGTTACATCCCAAATAGAAAAGTTAGGCCAGAAACTTTTTGTTATCTCCATCTCTGTTTCTCTTTCTCAAAATTTCTCAACCTCAACCTCCATTAAGTGTATGTACATACGGTACATTCAGGTATTGAGAATTTTGAAAGAATCTTTATTTACATGGAATCCATGATAAATTGAGGGGAAGGAATCTGCCTTCAGAGTTTTTATTCTTAGTTTTGTGCAAGCAAAACCCGACTTGAGGCGAATTGGGCAGGTTTGTTTTCTTGACTGTGGAGTTTTTTCTCATCAGACTATCAGCCTCATAAATGGGCCTTTGTGGTAGACGAAATGTGGCGCTCCTCCTCCGATTGTAGTTTCAGTTAATTATATAACGCTATTCTACTTTTTCATAAATGTGCTTTAAAGTTGGTTTGTCTATCGTATTAAGAAGGTTGATCCAGTCATTTATTTGTTTTACAGAAGAGAAATCTGGAGTAGTAAAAATAAAAAATATAATATTATAAGAAGATTGATCCGGTCTTTTATTTGTCCCATGTTCAGTTATCATCAGATTTGGAGATTTTTGAATAAATACATAAGATTATATATGTGCTTTTCCTAGGGTTATAGATCTGAATTTTTTTGAATAAATATATAAGGTTATATTTGTGCTTTTCATCAATCAATTATTGATTTGGTCCACGCAGCGGCCTCTCCAACTTGCTTCTGATATATTTAGAGTTTTTTGAATAAATATATAAGGTTATATATGTGTTTTTTATAGGACTAGACATATAAGGTTGGAACAGGTTGTGTTTTTTGAAAAAATATATAAGGTTATATATTTGTTTTTCGTGTCACAAAAAAAAATATTTTTGTGTGTTTTTGTTGTTATTTAATGTCATTTTTTTAAAAACATTCTTAGTTTGAGAGAGATATAATATATATATATATATATATATATAACGTTATATTGTTATATATGACCTTTTGCACCGTGTAACATTATATATGAGTTTCTATCATATATAACGGTATACGCTTCGTTGTCGATCACTTATTGAATTGGTCCACGTAGCGGCATCTCCGACTTATATGTGAAATATGTGACTTGAAGCTCGGTTAGTTATGTGGTTTGGTTATAGATAATTTTCTCTCCTGAAACATATATGTTATATGTGACAAGTTGCCCTTGGTACCTAACTTTGTCCTGTAAAACTCCAAAACAAAACAACTAATAACATTATATATTCTCTTATTGAATTGGTCCGCGCAGCGGCCTCTCAAAAGCATACATGAATATATCTATATATTATCATAAGCAAGTTGAAGAGGCTGCTGCGTTGACCAATTCAATAAGTGATGGACAGCGGAGTATATAACATTATATGTGAACTTCTGTCATGTGTAATATGTGTTCTTCCTAGGGTTAGACATATAATATTATATCTCATTTTTGAGATATATTAATTTTGTATATATTGTTTTGAATATGTATATATGTAGATATAGATGTTATGAGAATGCTATTCGGAGGCAGAAAATCAAAATTTAGAAGGATCCGATGAAGGTTTTGATGAAGATACGGTGAAAAAATGAAGCTTGACCCCCTGTGACCTCATCAACATTCAATTTGGAATTCAAGACACGACTGGAAACAAGGATAATTGTGGCATGATATGTGAACATATAATATTATTTTTTGAGATATATAATATTGTTAGAAAAATATGATGTTGTTTTGAGAACATATAATTTTATGTCATGTTTTGTGAGATTAGAGTTACAGAAGCTCAGATATAATGTTATATATTCTTTTTTTTTTGAAGAAATTAAATAGGCATCCCGTTTGGGAGACTTATTTAGGTCATCATCTTAGCTTGTTTAAATCATTATGTTTTCATCCTCAAATTTAAAAAAACCCAACGATACCCTTGTATTCATTTCCTATAAAATGTAATTAAATTACCCCTATATATCGGATATACGTAGGATTTCAATCCCACAATTACAGGGATTATGCTAATCCCCTCCCCCACCCAACCAATGCCACCACCACTGCCATTACAACCTCCAAGAACCACCGCCACCACCCGGACCCACACTACTCTTAAACCAAAACCCAATCCAACTCCTCTCCTCCCTCTAGATCAAATAGAATCCCCTAACCTAATTAATCACCCTCATAAACTCCCACCCTCTCTCCTATCTCTCTGTATTAGAGAATATGACCAACCGCCGTTTCCTCCCCACCCCCATTTCCCTCCCTACCGTCGTTCATCCATAGCCGCCAATCTTCTTCTCTTGTCATCGGTTCTCCGTCGTGCAGCCGGATCTCCAAAGCCTCTTAGAGTTCTCCTTCATAGTCAAATCCAGGAAATTCCAGCCCCTTTGTTGCCGGTCATAGCTCCGATCACTGGCTACAGTTACGGGTCGCAGTCACCGGGGATAAAACGAATGGTGGACTGAGATGAAAATTTCACAAGAATGGAAAGGCAAATAATGGTTGAAAATTCACGGGAATGGTATTTTTATCATCTTGAATCTGTTGATTTTTGGACCCATAGATTTATGAAGTCAGGGCCTTTTGGTTTTTCGGATGTAAAATATGGGGTGTAAGGGAATGAAAAAGAAAAAGAAAAACTGAGGTGGAGTTGTATTTTCTGAGTTATAGTTGTTAATAGTTGTTAATGATCCATGAAACCCTCTTCATTTTTTTCTTTATCTCAATCATACTCGTGTAATTCAATTTTAGTCTGGTTTTTCATATCTTTTCACTGTATTTAGATTGAAACCTACACTTCTAAAAAATTGTCATGTTTTCTGATTTTTGATATGTTTTTTATTCGATCATGTTTTGTTCATCTACCTCGATTGAAACATCAATTTTCAAAACTTGTCATGTTCTTTGATTTTTGTCATGTTTTTTATTTGATCATGTTTTGTTCATCTACCTTGATCGAAACCGATACTTCTCGAAACTTGCTATGTTTTTCGATTTTGTCATGTTTTTTAATTGATTTTGTCTTGTTCATCTACCCCGATCAGGTTTTGCCATATTTTGTGAATTGATCATGTTTTGCCATGTTTTCTGGCTTACAAACTCATTTTTGTAAGAGTTGTGCTTTCTTTTTAGATTTTAGGTGAATGAAAATATGAGAGAGAAGATTAGGAGAGAGAGAAAATTCAAAAGATTAGTTGAGAGAAATGTTTGAAAGAGGTGAGAGAATTGAGATAATTAGAAAAGATAAAAAAAATAAAAAAGATTTGAAAAATTAGGAGAAAGGAAGGGTAGTTTAGGATTTAATTGAATTTAAGGATGGAAAGATAAGTATTTAAACACCTTAGGATGAATACCTAAATAAGTAGGGTAAAAAGGATGGCTAATTAAGTTCCCCCTTTTTTTTTGTGAGATTTAAAACTTCAGAAGCTCAAATATAATGTTATATGTTCTGTTTTGCTTTTTTTTGCAATATTTACGTTTCAAAAACTCACATATAATGTTATATTTTTGTGTGAACCAGCATATAACGTTAAAGACTAAAAACAAGAAAAATCAAAAAGAAATGTTGTATGTTAGAAAATTTTTGCCACACATATAATGTTGTATGTTAGAAAATTTTTATCACTCATATAACGTTAAAAAATCAATATAAGAAAAATAGGAAAAAATAAAAAGAGAAATTTGTCACATATATAACGTTAAATGTTAAGTATAGCGGCTTCAATAAAAAAAAATCGAGAAAAATAAAAAAATACGTTTTTTGTTACACATATAACATTATATATGGCGTAATGGCAGCGGCAGCGGTGGTGGCGGCGGTAGAGGCAGCGGCGGTGGTGGTTGCGGTGATGGCTTGATTGCAACAAAAACAAAAAAAAGAAAAAAGAAAAAATACATTTTCATTTTAGCCAAACAAGGCCCTTGTTTCTTAGGTGGGGTATTTTTGTCATTAAAATTATTAGTAGACTTAGTGGGTTATGAAACTTAGAAGTGGACCAGATGGGATTAGAAAGTTGCGGTGATGGCTTGATTGCAAAAAAAACAAAAAAAATAGAAAAAATACATTTTCATTTTAGCCAAATAAGGCCTTTATTTCTTAGGTGGGGTATTTTTGTCATTAAAATTATTAGTAGACTTAGTAGGTTATGAAACTTAGAAGTGAACTAGATGGGTTTAGAAACTGCTATAGTGGATCTATGCAAAAATTCACCGGTTGAAATCGTCGCTTCAAATTCAGGGCGTTTGTGCGAGGGAGGGAAACGAACATGATCCGTGGATGGCGACAATGGAGGAAAACAATGTATGGGGCTAAGGCGTTGTGTTTTTTTTTATCTCGGCAATTGGGCTGGGCTGAAAACAAATGGGATGGACTAAACATAAATGGACTGAAATTTTACATAAATTTTTAATTTTTTTGTTTTTCAAAGCCCACCTGGGCTTTAGCCTATGGCAGCCCATACACACTTCCGCTGTTGGTTCCTACCCACTGGGGGAAATCTATGGTTTTGGGACAACTTGGGCTTCCTTGCAATCAATTTGTAAGTAAAATCTCGAAGAAATCACAAATTATTCAAATTTGACTATGATTGATCTTGGGCTCTCTGGTCTAGTTCTAATAGATTGAAAGAGCTTGCTAATCTGCAAGTCCTTGTTTCTATCTTCAAATTATTCTATCTTTAAAATCTTGATTCAAATAGTTGAAATTGCACGTAAGAAGTTTTTTTTATCAACAACTTGAAGTATTTTTTTTTCCCCATGAATTCCTTCGTCCACGATTAAGAGAAGAGAGAGAGAGATAAGAAGGGGGAAGAGAGATCATATGAGATGGAGAAAGAAGAGTAGGAGAGTACCATTTTAAGTTCTAATCTCAGGTTTTGATTTCAATGGCTGAGATTTGTCAAAAAATTTAAGCTATATATATACCGCCTGAATCCAGTTAGGGATCTCTTGAAAAAATTCGGACCATGAACTCAGCCGTTGAATTGTATTTTTAATGGTCCGAATTTGCGAACGATTATTGACCGGCAAGAAACGGTTGAGATCATGTTCCGCATTTTAGCCAAAATTCAGGATCCCCTGAGTGGATCCGGAGTGTGTGTGTGTGTATATATATATATATACTAGTGTTAACCCGTGCCTACGACACTACGCATCTATGTTGGAAGGGAATAGCAGTTGTGTGATTTAAGTGAAAACCATGGGCACTTAACCAGAAAGTGGGAGGATGCACTACAGCCATTGGATCAAATGAATCTAAGCCGTTCTAACAACTTGTCCCCACACCCTCCTGTTTTATAATAGATATATATATATATTCAATTTTGCTTCTCTTATTTTGCTCACGTATCGTTCCAATTTTATCGGAACAACGCAATGATGACATCTCATATGATGTACCTCATATGACACTCCAAATTGACCTCATATGATGTACCAAAAATGTGTTCCAAAACAGTGTCTGCTGGCAGAATGTGTCCTATTTGTCATGTAGTCAGGAATGGACCGAGTAAGGGGCACGTGGGGTCACGTGCCCCCTCCCCATCCCACCACAACCCCCCCTCCCTCTCCCTTTAAATTTATAGTTTATTTTTTATGTAAAAATAAGTGGGTTTTTTTGGGCAAAAATGAGTGGGAGAACGAGAAACCCACACAGAAAACTCGACGGGGAGAACTCGCTCGACGCTTGATTTACTTTGTCGTTGCCTGCCTCTCGTCTCTGTGGTTGTCGCCCATCAACTCACCGTTTTCCTCACCAATCATCAATTAAATTTGGGTTACACGACAAAAGTAATATTTTATTGAAAGAACTTTTAATTTTGGGCTACACAATTTAGGACTTTTTATTCTTTTCTTTTAAGGTTCGTAATATATATCTTGATTGTTTGAAAAAATTAGGTATTTTACTTGGTTTTTACCCAATGAATGAAATTTACAATTCAATTTTCCATAGTTGGTGCCTTTGCGCTTAATTTTGATTTTTGCTTTAAGGTTATTAATATAATATGCTCCCACGTGAGACAAATCCTAGATCCGCCACTGCATATAGTGGAGGACATTATATCAAAGCAATGATGACACCTCATACGATATACCCAAAATGTAGTATTAAGACCAACAATGCCATAACCACAAACAAACACACAAACAAAAATACTTACAAACTCACAAAGGGGGTGGACCCTACACACAGTGAATGTGTGGGGCCCACCATCTTTGTAAGTGTGTAAGTGTTTGTGCATTTGTTTGAGGTTGTAAAATTATTAGTATTAAGACATGGTCATCATAGCGCAAGGATAGAACAATCATCTCTCATAGGTGGATGCAAATATGTATATAGAGAAAACCTGGAGGGTTTTAGTGAAATTTACCCTTACTCTCCTATTACCATAGCCTTTACATTGTGCATTCCCCGCTCTCAATTTCCTGCCCGGACGAAACCCTAACCGTCCTCCTCCTCCTCCGCCGCTCCTGCTACTGAGCCCAAGAAGAAGCGAAACCGTGTCAATTTTCCAAAATCGGTGAGTCAACCCCGATCTTTCTCCTCTAATTTCGCTGCAAATTTCACCCTTTTTGGAGGTCTTTTTCCCTCTCGTTTTTTGATGCACGGTTTCATTTGTGAAGCTGTCGCGTGTTGTGATACGCGGCATACGCCTATGTGGTGGTATATATGCACATGCTGATGCACAGTGTTATGTGGAAGTTTTTATTTTGGGGGTCTTATTTTTAAGACTGGGATGGTGATCGGAAGTGGTGTCATCAAAATGTGATTTTTAGCTGAAATTTGGTGCATTGGGATGCTTATGAATAGTGTATCCTATATAGGGGTTTGTTTGCCTCCCGATATAGTTAACACTTAGACGTACCTAGTGGACACGGGCCAAATCATGTGTATTTTCATATTTATAATAAAATAAAATTTTTATAAGTATATGTTGCTACTCGCGAGGTCCAAAGAAGAGATGATATTGAATGCATGTGCTTAGCCACTGTTAATTTTATACACGAAACCTAAAAAATGATTGATAACTTGAAAATTTAAAGATTTTTTACCCACACAGAAATTTTACGAAGTTTTTTTCGCTCGAAGGACTTGTAGGGGCCAATCCCATGGAATTTTCTTAATTAAGCTGAAAATTGGTATATTATAATTTGCACGCGGATCGGCTAATTCCAGATACATATAAGTATCATTTTGTATTTTATAGTTTGCCCGCTTCACGGCTTCTACTTCACCTCTATGACTTGTTTTAAGTGCTCTGGCGCCATGAAGCACTACCGGTATTAAGAACCTTGATTGGGAGGCTATCACCGTTGTTGTGACTTGAGAGTTGACTTTTAATGTAGTCAAGTTTGTGCGTAGCATATGAGGACTTATTTTGTTCATGCCAAAAAAATGTTTCTGTTTTTTTCTTGGAAATTAGTTGACAAAAAATTTATTTTCTTATTTTTGGTTTTTTGAAACAAACATATAAAAAAATTTCTCGATGATAAAAAGTAAAAAATAAACATTGGCAGTGTTACCAAATAGATCCTATATGTTCCCTAACAGCTCATTTCAAGTACATTTTTAAACAATTAACTAATAATACATGAATAACACGTTAGCTACAAATAGTACACAACAAACACACACACAAACGCACACACAAGGGTGGTGCGCTTGTAGATTCATCCCAAAATTTTGGTATTTATGTTTAGAATGTTCCAGAAATTCGACGCACTCTTATCATGACATAGCTTTAGATTTGAAGTTCTACTTTTCTGGGCTGCCAAATCATTAGAAGGATGAAGCTGAATCAAAGAAGTACAGAAAAGTAAGAGATACAGATGCTTAATTTTCCGCCCACTAGGTACTAGTAGATAAATGTACGAAATACTGGTGGATTAAGCCCTAATCCAGTGCACCTTAACCAACCATTCTGGTTTGTCTCACCTTGTTCATTGCCGCTTCCCCATTTCCATTTGCATCATCCAATATATTTTCCAGTGGCTAATTCCACATCCCCTTCAACTTTTGTTTCTGCTGCCTCTTCTAGTGGCTTATAAGTGTAAAACCAAGCACATGCTA
>BPLS01003793.1:0-10064 GCA_019656275.1 Rhododendron kiyosumense
TAACTTATCTGCCTTATTGAATGCACAATTTAGTTAAGACTAACCACCCAAGTAGGTCGGGTGACAGCGCAAGTAAATAGCTTATCCTTCAATCTTGCAGGTAGGACTTTTACCGTCAGAAGGGAAAAAAAAAAGGTAGGCAAAAAGGTTTTGGTTGGTTAATTTTTAAGGTAATTTTGCATCAGACAAATTACATCGGTTTTGTAGCTTTCTCAACAAAAACCGACCAGTAATTATAATCAATTATCAAACCCAACCATTATACACTCGAATCCAGACCAATAACTTGTCAAATCTAACTAACGAAACCGAACCCTGCACAGGCTGCACTATAGGGTCCCCGAGGCTCCTAACGTCTAATTGATGCTAATATCCGAAGTATGTAGTGGGAGACACCTTTGCATATTCTCTGCATCAATATATGTAGAAAAGAAAAAGAAAATATGCATATAACTCATGCCATCGTCACGGTAGCGCATTGTTTAAGTCATCAATATAATTCCTGTTACTTTTCCCCCCTATCTCTCACTAATAATCTTTGTTAAGTTCTCTGAGATTAATAAGTGAATCTAAAGTGATATAAAGTTGAGATTAGACAAAACAGCATTGAGATTATTGACAATTAAACATGATCGATCTCCAAAAAAATTTCCAATCTGTGGAAAAGCAGAACATCATAAAAATCAATCTCCTTTTCTATTGTCTTACTTGAATTGGATTATAGGTTTGAAACTCTCGACCAACTACACAACTGGGGTTGCCCCAGTGGTTGACGCGGTTGTAGGTTTTGGGAGTACTTCTCAAGATCTAAGGTTCGATTCTCCAAAGGGTGAGTATCTTGCAGTAAGTGGGGGGTCATAATTGTGGCCACACTAGCTCTTTCGAAGGTTTGGATCCATTTAATTGCTTGACTGTAGAGCTGTTACTCCGTTATCAAAACAAAAAAACTCTCGACCAGACCCTATTCGTTTAGGGTTTTGAGGGAGATTTTTTAGAGTAATGAGTAGTGAGAAATAGATAGAGAAAATTTATTGAAAACCGTACTCAAGGATTTTGAAACCCCAAAACAAACAAGGTATGAACCCACTTTCAGATATTTGAGCTTTTTTGCTTTGGATATTTCTCACAATAGTTGTGTAAAAGACATATTTTTGTACTTTTTCGATTCCTTTCGTTGAGACGAACTAATGTTACATAAAAATTTGACGCGAAACTAACAAACACGAAAAAAAATTTAATAAGGACAAAACTAAAAAATTGTAGTTCACAACTTGTCGGCAATTAGAAACACTCCCTAATATGTCATACTATTTCGTGATATAAGGTAGGACAACCTAATCCCAACTCAACCAATCACTCTACATATCAAACTCCTCTTCATAAGATTTGAGCTTGGAAGTTTGGAACTTCACAACACAACTGTCGCTCCTGCTACACGGCCGTCGGGCCAATTGCCCGGGACTATATATTACCTTCAATATCCGACTATTAAATTTGAGTCTTTGGCCGCAAGAATCAAACTCTAAAATCGGTGAAGTTTTTGGGCGCAAATTGGGTACCACGAGACGGTACCCACAGAGCCAGCCAGGGGGTAAGCCCTGCAAGCTGGCCAACTCGGGCAACCCCCGGCAAGGGGCAACCAAAAAAAAATATTGTATGTATACAAAAAAAAAATTAGAAATTCAGCAACAAAATATATTTATGGGTAACCAAGCGGAAGATTTGGTTTGGGCAACCCAACTGTCAGCCCGGCACTGGGTACCCAGTGCGCACCGGAGCCATCCAAACGTGTTTTGGACGGCTATGATTTTAGAGAGAGAGAAAGAGGAGCGAGAGAGTGGTCGCCTGAGGGAGGGAGAGAGTGTTCGGATCTGGACCATCCAAAACACGCTGAGACGGCTCAAATGCGCACTCAGGTACCACGTAGACTATACCTATTTGCACTCCAAAACTTCTCAATCGGAAATCGAGATGCAGTTTCTTTCTTGGTAGCTTCGTAGGTTGGTTATGTGTCCCTTCGTTCTCGCAGCCAATAGATGCTTCATTAATATTGCTCTATTTTCATGCTATATAGTGCCAATAAAACTGGTGGAGTCGTGTTTTTGAAAAATTAAGAAAAACGCGTTAACAATAGGGTGGACATGACCTTGGTAATCGGACAATTTGGACAAGAAATTCTGCTTGATTATGATCAGTGTCTAGGTTTGACAAGGACTCACAAATCTAGCCCTATGATTGGAAGTGACTCGCCCAGGACCCCTTCAAACCTGGCCCTCAATATGCTTGGCCTTGGTTCAAATTCTACTGTTTTGTCGGCTGGGCTGGGTTTCCACTTCTAGAGGGGAGTCATCGATGCTGGTCCATCAGCTCGAACCCAAACTCTCTCCGCACTTAATTACTAGTACATAATTGTTGGTTTGGAGTAATATGATCACATACGTAGGAAAATGGAATTACGCTAATCATATCTTATGAGAGTCTGCAACAAGCCAACAAGTACATCAAGTTCAAGAGAAAAGCAACCCAAATTGGAGAGGATAAAAAGAAATGAAGACTGTTACGGAGAAGAAATATACCAACAAAGAAAGACTCTTACGAAAGATAATAAGCTCATGGGGAGAAGGAATAGATAAGAAAGGACGAACGGAGTAAAAGATAACATCGTACTCCCTCCGTCGTAATCTATTGAATCCTTTTAAGGATTCCAATTTATTAGAGGAAAACATGATCATTGCATTTATCATATTTTTTTCTTTTTAACCTTCAAAAGATCATGATTGTATGTACTTATTACTCGCAAAAAAATAAGGGTAAAAAAACCTCATCATTTTTTTTCCCCATTACTACTTTTCAATAAATTCTGTCTTACCATACCTTTTTTTTGTTTGAAAATAGGAGTATATCATAATAGGAAGAAGAAGAAATAGTAAAGGAGCAATGTACCATGGATGGAATCAAATATGTAACATTTACAAACAAAAGTATTAGGTTATTAGATTTAGAGAAAAATCAATATATTTTTAATCTCGAATCAAACTTATAAACTAGAATAGAACCATGTACGGGGAAGAAATAAACCAACCAAGCACTCATTAAGAATCACTTTCCAAATTAGTGAAAGTTATGAGGGATGGTCCATAAGCTCTTTCTGAAAACATCGGGGTTTTTTTTTTCATTCTTATGATGATATGCGAAGAGAAATAGTACAGCCTAATAAACTAACCAAGAAAGACTCATGTTAATTAAAGAGAAATAGTACAGCCAAATATAAGGGTTACGTAATAGAATTTTCAACCTATCGTCTTCAGAAACGACATCTAAAGGGGGGAAAGGTTTTCGTTGTTTGTATCAAATCACTTAGCCATCATATCAATTCAGCCTCCCATAGAGGACTCAACACAATGAACAAATGTTAGGCCTAAGTTTTGAAATTTAGCACTTTCGAAGATCGTGGAGTTAAGATAAAGACAAGGGGGTCAAACACAGAAATTACAAATTTTCAGACTCATTGTCCAATTCTTGACCAAAAGGTTCTACAATTGGGGTCCATGAGATCTATTTTTTCTTGTCCTTTTTCTTGGCTCTAGGAGGTTTTTTTTTTTGGGTAAGTGGGTCTAGGAGGGTTGTTTAGGAATTCAGGAGTGCGAATTCTTATAATTTTGCAGTTATTTTGTAAATTATTAGTTTCGTATATGGAAATTTTATAATTTAAAGGTGAAATTTTTTTTTTACCGAATCGGTGCAATTGCCCCACTATATTTATTCCTACTAGGCAGGATAAATAGAGGGCACATGAAATTTCCCTTCACGAGTGGAATGGTGGTGCACCCCAAAATAAATAAATAAATATGTAAATTTTGAAGGGCTTAAGAGTTAAATTACTTGGATTAAATACGGGCCATTGAATCGGGTTTATAAGCGGGAAAATGGCGGCATAGGGCGTGTTTTGATAATTAATACCCATCAAGGACAAGTTAAGAACATTTGTTAATGCTGAAATTATCCTTAGCGGGTATTAATTATCAAAATATGTCATTGACCATCATTTTTCCTTTATAAGCTGGCTCAAAGGCCTTGCATTACCCATTGCTTTTCTTTCGAGACTACCGGTTTTGGGCCTTGTTATGTTGTGAAGATTATCCAGTTCAGCCCACAAATTCAGACTGTGAGGATCAGCAGATCGAGCCCACAAACGCTCTTGGGTTGGGTTAGGCGTTCTTTTGATGTCAGACCTAAAACATCAAGAACGTATTTTGATAATTAATATCCGTAAAAAATAAATTGAGAACATTTATTAATACTAAAAATGTCCTTAATGAGTATTAATTATCAAAACACATCCTTAACCATCATTTTTCCAAACATCAAAATAAAGTAAAATTCTCATTCTAAAAGAAATATGAAAGCTTCCATGGGTCCATGGTAGAATAGTTAGGTGCTATAGGGTCATCTCCCCCCCGCCCAATTATTGCCGTGGGAACTACATATTGGCTACATGTTAGGTCATGGGGTCCATGCCAATACGCAGTGAAGAAAATCCCTTAAACAAACGCAATTCTTGATGAGCAATCAATAATTTTTCTATAAATAGGCTTGCCGGCAGTGTAGGGTTTTCAAGTTTTCAACTGCAAGGTGCAGTTGGCCTCTTCCTGGGATCGTGCATACTCTTTTTTTAATGATCTAAATCGTTCACTTTGGAAAGTTAATTGCAAATGTCTGAACATCATGTTCATCATTGAGTGGTCCTTGGGCAAAACAAGGTAAAAATGGATTTGACCCAGTGTTCCTTACTTGATTTTCCTTAAGGAAAATGTATTTCGAAAAGATATTGCTCTATGACGACCCACTTCATCTTTATACAATATTGTCCGGTTTGGACGCCCAAAGCCCATAGACTTTCCGGTAGGTCACCCATCCTTGGATTGCCCCAAGATGAGCAAGTTTAACTGTAAAGTTCCTATGCGCTTTGGCTCGCCCTCATGGCTTTAAAAGGCCTTGTACAAGTAGGAGGGATCTTTTCTTATAAACCATGACTTGTTCCCTTCCGTCCGGACGGAGCCTACTTCCTACAATACCGCTGGCTACCGAAAAGCGGGGTGTCACAATCTACTCCCCTTAGGGATGCAACGTCCTAGTTGCACAGGCCTAGCAACCTCCCCTGGGGTCCGTGCAACAGAACGCATCCTACCTACCACTTTGGCCAGGGCGGGGCTCTGATACCATTTGTAACAACTCGCTCTATCTTTTGTAACAACTCGCTCTATCTTTATACAATATTGTCTGTTTTGGACGCCCAAAGCCCATAGACTTTCCAGTAGGTTACTCATCCTTGGACTACCTCAGGATGTGCACGCTTAACTGTGAAGTTCTTATACGCTTTGGTCCGTCCTCACGGCTTTAAAAGGCATTGTACAAGTAGGAGGGATCTTTTCTTATAAACCATGATTTGCCCTCTTCCATCCGGACGGAGCCTGCTTCTTGCAGTATTGCCGGCCACCGGAAAGCGGGGTGTCACATTGATCCCTCTGTTTCTTGTTTAGAGTCCAATTTTCTATTTTGAGTTGTTCCTCAATAAATGTTCATCTCGTAAAATTAGTGGGTAAAAGTTTGTACATTTTTCATTTTACCTTTTAAAAAATAGATTCCATTTTCAAAAACAATAAAACTATGGATACATATGAGATTATACATATCATGTACATATAGATTTTGTGGGATCCGAAATTATTCGAACCATCCATTATTTTTCAAACATTTTTTTGTGGAACCTTATAAAAAATCAGCTCAATCCGATATCGGTAAAGATTTTTTTTGAATTTGTGGAGGCAAAACTATTTAACTGCTCCTACAAATTCAGAAAAAATTCTTATCGATATTTGGTTGAGTTGATTTTTTACAAACCTCCATAAAAAGATATTTTAGAAAAAAACCGAAATGGTCCTTGTAGTTTAGTCTTTGTGTCAATTTGGTCCCTGTAGTTTGAATTGGTTCGATTTACACTCTGTAGTTTTCATTTTGTTCTAACTTGGTCCAATTACTAATTGCCATTAGACTCTGTTAACCCTAGATAGAAATGGGCCCCTCTTCTAGGGTTAAAACCATAATCTGCCATTATCCTCTTGCCCTAATATACCTTTGAAACGAAACACATAGCCTCATTGTTCCATTCTCCATTTTTTTACAGCTTCCATTCTCCATTTGTCGTGCCTGGGATTTTACCTTCAATTGAAATTTGTCTCGTTCGCCTTTGGGGGAAGGAGCAAGAGGGATTAGGGCCTGGATAAGTGATCCGATTTCTATAGATTGCAACGTGGTTCTTGAAAAGAAAGGAAATTGAGGAGTTTTGTGTTCTATAAAAGGGGTTCGAATATTTTTGAAAGATTTTTAAATTTTAGAAAATGAAGTGGGTTTTATTTTAAAAAGGGACCGAGTTTTCATCAATCTACCTACATATCTCCGGATAAAGGAGAATCTAATCCAGCTATGGTTCGGCCCACAAAAGGGGTTTAAAAAAAAACTTAGAGTCTCCTCTGGACATAGAATTTAGGCGTGTTTGGTCACTTCTTAAATATCGAAAGAATAGTTCAAATATATGAGAAAAAAGAACATGGACCAGAGAACTTGGTTCTAGAAAAGATTGACTCCGTTTTGCTTTTTAAAAAAGGCTTTAGATCTGCGAGATTAGAGAAGAAAATGTTCGGTAATTCACTAGAAAAGGGACCCATTTGTGTCTGGGGTTAACGAAGGCTAACGACAGTTAGTAATTGGACTAAGTTGAAACAAAATGGAAACTACAGAGTATAAATTAAGCAAATTCAAACGGTAGGAACCAAATTGACACAACCATTTCTCATAAACAAGAAAAATTATAACTTTGTAATGATAGTACTTCATAAAAAGATGAATTTACGAAATGAAACTCTTGAAATGGAGCAGAGAAATTACTTGATAAACATCATTTTAATTATGATTGAAATTTGTGACGAGCTCCGCAAAATAAACTATTTATGCCTTGTTCTCTTCCCTTTTCAAAAAGAATTTTTTTTAAAATTCCCTCTAAATTCTCCCTATTTCTAACATTTCTCTCTCTATCTCTCTTTACTTATTGTCCCTATAATTTTTCAAATTTTTTTTCAAAACACAAACCAAAGAAAGCATTAAATAGTCGAAACAAACCTGATAAAGGCAACTGCAGTGTGCAGTTGGGGAACCCCCAAGTGCTGACAATCCGTGTTCTTTCCTAGGTAAATTGCTTTTCCCACCCCCGCACACCACACCACACCCCTCCCGACCCCACACTCTTTTCCCAATATTACCCCCTCCCTTTCTGTTCCGCCCTTTTAATTTCTTTCTTAATTTAATTTAATTTATTTAATATAATTTATTTAATTTCTATAAATATACCCTTTCTATATTAAAAAATATAATTCAAAAATTAAGTGCTCCAATTTTTAATTCAGTTGAACCGAAACGAAGATCATATTTTTTTATTATTTTATTCTAAATGGTCATAATTAATTTTTTGCTTTAAGGTTTTTCAACGAACACCGTAAAACTCATTTTTTAGTTTCAGGGCTCTCTTAGAGTGTCCATTGAAAGACCTTGAAGCAAAAAAATTATTACGACCATTTAGGATGAAATGATCAGAAAAATAATATCTTTGCACCGGTTCAAACGGATTGAAAATTGAAACACTTATTTTTTAAACTATTTTTTTGTAATATATATATAGAAAAAAAAAGAAAAAAAAGACAGTCAAATTCATTAGAAAAATAATTGTATTCATTAAACAGTCGGATTCAAACAGATTAATTTTTAAATATATATTTTAATACATAAACGGTGTAAAAAATAAGTGTTTCAATTTTCAATCCATTTGAACCGGTACAAAAATATTATTTTTCTGATCATTTCATCATAAATGGTTGTAGTAAATTTTTGGCTCTAAGGTCTTTCAATAAGCACCCTAAGGCCTTTCAATGGGCACCCTAAGAGAGCTCTAAAAATAACTCTTAGGGTGCTCATTGAAAGGTCTTAGAGCCAAAATTGAAAATTGGAATATTTATTTTTGTAACTATATTTTTTAATTTGTAAAGGATAAAAAAAAAGGACCGGGAGGAGGGGGGGTGATAAGCCCTCGATAGTGTTTATAAATGGGCTTATCGGTACCAATTTTGTCCCTCTTTCGTGCATATTTTACTTTAATTAGATGATATTGCGCGGAGTTGGTGTTTTTGGCCTTTACAGGTTAAAGGTGGGAAATAAGGCGTTTTGAACGCCAAAGAGAGCAACCCGGAAGCATCCAAAGAGTCGAGACCATGTACACCCTGCCACCAAGTCCCAAGGAGCATATAAAGAAGTGTCGAAGAGTGTTCGGGACGTCAAAGGGGCCGTTGGAAACAAGAAAATAATTTGGAAGTTTCTGCCAACAATGTACCTGTACCAATAAAAGCTATACCTGTACATCGCGGACAGATTTGGTCCAAAATGCTGAGAAACAAGCAATGTACCGGTATTGGTGTTTCATGATACCGGCACATCCTGGAAAAAAATCTGCGTTTTTGTACCCGACTGCACTTTAACTTGGGGGTATTTTGGACCTTTGTAACCCGACTTTGAGGGCCTATAAATACTTTCTCACCTCATTTTAGTAGATCATTCTTCATTTTACACTTTCTCTCTCTACCTCCCTCTTCTCATCTCCTCTTTAGTTCACATTCTCTCTTCAAGAGAGCAAGGATTCAAGGGTTTCTAGACTTTTGTCCTTCATTAATGTTGTAAGTACTCTTGTCCTTTACATTGATCTAGCTTTTATTTTCATTTTTGTGAATATTTTCGCTTCTCTCTTCATTTCCCTTCATGTTTACACCCACTAAGGGTGAGTAGTAATCAAGACTTGGTCATGGAATGATTTCTATCCCATAACTTGGGTAGTTTAATGGCTTCTCTCATTTCTTGTGCTTAATGTGATTTGTGAATGGATTAAGTTCAATTTTATGTAACAAAACCTAAGGTTGTTAACCTCTTTGATTATGTGTAGGCAAGGACTTGATCTCTTGCCACATATAATGCTTGGAGCTATGTCACTCTATCATAACTTGGGTAGTTTAATGGCTTCTCTCATTTCTTGTGCTTAATGTGATTTGTGAATGGATTAAGTTCAATTTTATGTAACAAAACCTAGGGTTGTTAACCTCTTTGATTATGTGTAGGCAAGGACTTGATCTCTTGCCACATATAATGCTTGGAGCTATGTCACTCTATATGTTTGCCAAAATGCCTCAAAGAACTTGTTAAACTCTAATCTTTGGTCTAAACCTAGAGATGTTAACTTTTTTGATTGGGTGTAGACAAGTCTCTTGGCACACCCAATGCTTGGAACCATGGCTCTCTTTGTGTTCGATAAAATGCCTAAATGAGTCTTCATCCATTTCCAAATCCCGTTGTATGAGTTAAACTTAATTTTCATGGTTAAATCTTCCGAGTGAGATCAAATGACAATGACTCTCACTTGAGTTATCAAAGAGAAGCATTGAACGGCCTAAGTTATGGGCGGAATGAACCCCTAGACCTTGCCGCTTTTAGTTTCTAGTCAATCTTCGCTTTCAATTAAGTTAGGAGGTAGAGAGAATTCCACCACTCAAACGTTGGCCATCTCAACGCCAAATCTAAAGGTTGGCGGTCCTAATGCTAAAAACCTTTCGTAAATCAAACCTCTGGCCTAGCTCCATTGGCTCCCTGTGGATTCGACCCCGGACTTCTGGGTATTATTATGCTTTCAACCGACCTAGCCCTACGCTTGGGGCATTCTTATTGCAACACACTTTAAGGTCGCAGGCAGGGGGGGGGGGGGGAACAGTCAGATAAACATGATCAATTGAAATATTCTTTTTTTTCTCAATTACTTTACAAAGCCTAGAAATAGATTTGAACCTAGTAATTGTCTTATAAGTAGTCTTTCCTAGATTTTTTTAGATATACATGCATACTAGCCTACATAAAATGGGTATAAGCATGCCGGGAGCAACATTTGGAGGAAATATTGATTAGAATTTGTGTTTTTA
>BPLS01003925.1:0-12585 GCA_019656275.1 Rhododendron kiyosumense
TCTCTCTCTCTCTCTCTCTCTCTCTCTCTCTCTCTCACATCTGTTGCTTCTCGTCTCCATCACCATCCCAACGCCCATTCCCACCGGCACCACCATGGACACCCACACACCGACGCCGATCCAAAGCAACCATTGTTGTCGTCCCAATAACGGCATCGCCCTCTCGCCGTCCCGGGTTCTCTCTCACATATGTTTCTTCTCATGTCCATCACCACACCCGTCGCCCACCTCCAATTCCCCATCACAATCGATGCCGAACGCCCACCTCACCAACACCTATCCAAGGCAACCATTGCCACCGTCCCAGCGTCACCGCTGGTCTCCCACCATCCCTGTCTCTTTTTTACTTCTGGATTCATTCCCCTTCTCCGTGGCTGATTGTGCTTCACAAATAAAAGAAATCTTTATCAACAGCTTCATATGAAATACCAAATTGTAAACATGTGTTTTGGGATTCATAAACACAAGGTCTATTTGGTGATTTAAACATGTGTTTTGGGATTCATAAACACAAGGTCTATTTGGTGATTACAAGTACAAAGCCACTTAATTGCAAGAATCTTATTTATTTTTGTTACTTTGTAATCTTCAAAGGGTTAATCATCTCTTCTTTACTCTGATTGATGTTTTTAATTTGGGTTTAAATCTGGATTGCACATCTTTAGTGCATGTGTTTGAACAAATGTTTGACCCAAAGGCGTTCTGGTTTGCAAATTCCATTAAATAATTAAGATTATAGGTTAGAGAAGGTAATGGACATCTCTGTGAGATCTATAACTGTAAATGACAGGGATAGTAGGGGATGTCTTTTAGGGGTTTTTCCCTTCATGCTCATTGCTATACCAAGGCATTAAGAAATAAGAACATCAAACTCCTTCAACCCAACTCTAATCACTATTTTACAAGGATGGTAAATAGATTAAAATCTTTGTGTATATTGGGTCCAAAAGATGAAGTATGAGTATGAGTATCCTTCATGTAATTGGTTTGGTTTGATAATTGGGAACCTACTATTGGTGCTATGTTGTTGGCTTGTCTTCAATTTCCATGAATTGGTACATTTATGGTGAATCCATGAATTCCAGCATTGATTTGCAGCAGCACTAGTGCTACCATTATATTGGGTCCAAAAGAGTTGGAAAAACTTGGTGGAAGAAGATTTTGGTCGCATGATTACAGAAAACAGAAACTTAGAAGTTGTTTGCTTTCAAAGAAGATACTTACGTAAAAGGACCAAGTCCAGGGACAACTCAAGTTCTTAAATCATAAACATATCAATACCATCTGACAATAGCTTTCTACATTTGCTACTAAGAAATTTGGGACCAGATTATTTAGAGGATGCAAACTGTAATCCTAACAAGTCAGAAGCTTGGATTAATTTCCTCACAAAATAGCCATGGACTTCTTTATAAGTACACATCCAAATTCCAACATCTAGGTCACTTTACAAGGTTTTTTTGGCAAAAAATAAAAACAGATAAAAATGGTAGATTCATTGGACAGAGTCATCTCCTTCATACGGTCTGCATGTGCCGTATTCAACTTGAGATGTTACCGATTCTTTGACAGAGACAACGGAGGATTCGGGCATTCCGCGAACGATGACAGAGTCATCTCCTTCGACCAAATTGGTCGCCATCTCCAACCAAATTGATGAGAATGATCTTCGTGGTGGTCGATCGGTGGTGATGGTTCAATGGTGGTGCTCTGGTGGTGGTCGATCAGTAGTGGTGGTTCCTGTTGGAATGAACCCAGAAGTAGAAAACGAAACGGGGATGGTGGGACGACGGCAATGGTTGCGTCGGACAGGTGTTAGTGAGGTGGAGTTCGGCATCTATTGTGATGGAGAATTGGGGGTGGCGATGGGTGTGGTGATGGAGATGAGTAGAAACATATGTGAGAGAGAGAACCAGGGATGGCGAGAGGATGACCCTGATGTTGGGACGGCAACAATGGTTGCGTTGGACTTGTTGGGGTCCACCCATAGTGATGGGGTTATTTTGTATAGCACCTTTAGTATTGGGTGTTGAGCGTATTTACCCTTGGAGTCCCTTATATATAGTTGTAAACCCTATTAGGGTTAGAGTGTGACATAATGTGAGGGAGAGGGTGAGGCGAGTGTGGGGGGGCCGGGTTGTGGCCTCCCGGAGAGGAACCGGCGTGTGGTTCCCGGAGAGTTTTTTCATCTTTATTGTATATTGTGTTAATATATAATCAAAGGGAGTTTTTCTCTGAAATCACTGTGTGCGTTTGTGTGTGTGGTGTCCCTCACGGTCCTAACAATTGGTATCAGAGCGGGGTTGAAGAAGAGGGTCACCGGAAAAACCACGGGTTCGATTTCTGAAAAAAAAGGTAGCTCACGAACCTCGTGTTTTGTCACCCGAGGAGGAAGCACGGAGCAAGGCCTAAGCTGGTTCTCGGTTGAACCATTTGAAAACTCAATCGGACCAGTAAGGGTTGTGCACCTCACTGAGACGAGTCTATAGGAGGTGACGGGGTCGAGTTTCATCACCGAATGAAGGCTCGGGAGCCATTCGATCGCAGCGGGCGGAGTCGACGGCGGAGCGGCTGTTTTTTGAAAAGCCCGTGGTTGTGGGTGATCGAAGACGAGTTTTGAGCACTGGGTTGTGTTCACCTCGAGGAGACGATCACGGATTGGGTAGTGCGTCGCCGGAGGAGCTCGGAGGTGGCGGCAATGGTCGATCGAAGGTGGCGGCGAGGTGGCAAAGAGGCGGTTCAAGGGTGGTTTGTACCAGGAGTCGTCGGATGCGAGATTTGAGCACGGGGTTGTGTTCCTCTCGTCGAGACGAGCTCGGAAGTGGTCGGAAAATCACCGGACGACGCCGGAGTGAGCCGCACGCGCGGCCAGAAGGAGCGGCGGTTAACTGCGCGTCAGATCTACGCGTGCATGTGTGCTGCACGCGCAGGAACGTGGCTGGCACACGCCCAGCACATGGGGGCACACGCTAGGCCTGTGTGGTCAATGCCACGCAGGACGGTCAAAGCTGACTAGGTGGTGAGTCAGCATCCCAGTCAGCGTGCCACGTGGCAGTGCCACGTTAGCAGAAAGGGTCCCTTTTGGGTGCCACATCATCGGTCAACTATCCACGTCATCCGGTCAACGATGACGTGGCAGTCCAGTCAGCATGTGCACGTGGCTGGTCAACGGGTCAACAGTCAACTGCCTGGTCAAACAGGAATATTCCGGGAATATTCTAGATTGGTTTTTCGCACTTTTCGGAGCCGTTCGGACTCCGTTTTTCGCGAGTGAGTAGTCGATTTTGACTATCTTGACGTTCCGGATCCAACCGTGCATTCTATTTTCTGATTGGAGGCTCCTAGGCTGAGGCTAATGTTTAGTTGAGCAAGAATCAGATGTTTGGAAGTTGTTCGGGTTGTGAGGATGCTTGTTTCTAGCAAGGCGATCAGTCACAGGGGACCTAGCAAGCAAGGAGACACTCAATCGGGTCAGGGGACGCTGATTTGGAAGTGATAACAGGCGCTTGTTTAGGGCGACAGTTCGTGGTGATCTTGAGAAGGTCAGGGGACGCTGGGAAAAAGCTGGGAATGGAACGAGTATGGATCGAGTGGCAGGAGAAGACCCGAGATGAGATGACAGAGAGTGGGGCAAGAGGCTCTGGGAGTGGCGGATGTGATAAAGACCTATCATTGGAAGTTGCAGTTGTGATTTGGGCTGCATGAGGATGATGATGGGCAACCAATATAGGCTTGTGGAGAGTACAAACAGATAGAGCTGATGTTTGGTACTAGACAAGCAGTATGAGTTTTTGGTGATAGTGAACAGGTGAAGCAACAGTTGCGGAGACACACAGGAAGGGCACTAGAGTACGAGGAGTCATGAGCTGAGATGTACAGGAGTGTCGGTTATCGAATCAAATTGTGTGTGGAATAGTCTGCAGACGGCGGGCAACTGGTTGTTGGGGAGATATTCACGGAAGCTCTGGACAGAGGAATGGAGATGAAGACCAGACGATGCATCGCTGGGATATCTTCCTTTGTGGATATTGTGACTGGATCCTCTCCAGGATATGTGACCACATGAGTTGGAGAGATGGAGTCACGGATTGTGTCTGGTGATTAGGCACAGTGCGTTCGGGGTTCAGCCACGGAAGATCTGGTCTTGCAAGGAGACACTCGGTCAGTTGGTAGATACACTTCCGGTGTGGAGGTGGTGAGACTTCTGATGGCTGGCAGTGACACAGGCGCTTGACTAGAGGGGCAGAACGGGATTAACGAACGCGGATTACAGCATCCAGGTGGTGATGCGGGCGCTCAGGCAGCAGAGGAGCGCGGATAGAAATGGACTTTGGTGCGGACATCTCGGGATTGAGATGTGGAGCATCCGGGTTTGGATGCGGAGCACTCGGTTGAGGGGGTGCGGTGTATCGGCGGTGTTGCCGATATGAGCCACGGATATCTAGGCGGGTTCTTAGCCTCCTTGCAAGTGATGTGTGAGATTATCTGGCGAGTGGAGCCTCTGGTGTCAGCAGGGGATAGCTATGGTGCTAGAGTGGCAGATTGCAGCCGGACAACGCTGTGAATTCAGCGATTATCCACTCTGGGTGGAGGGGGTGATTGTTGGGGTCCACCCATAGTGATGGGGTTATTTTGTATAACACCTTTAGTATTGGGTGTTGAACGTATTTACCCTTGGAGTCCCTTATATATAGTTGTAAACCCTATTAGGGTTAGGGTGTGACATAATGTGAGGGAGAGGGTGAGGCGAGTGTGGGGGGGCCGGGTTGTGGCCTCCCGGAGAGGAACCGGCGTGTGGTTCCCGGAGAGTTTTTTCATCTTTATTGTATATTGTGTTAATATATAATCAAAGGGAGTTTTTCTCTGAAATCACTGCGTGCGTTTGTGTGTGTGGTGTCCCTCACGGTCCTAACAGGACTGGCATCGGTGTGTGGCCAGGGTGAGCGAACATGGCAGTGCCGATGGGGATGGGCGGTGTCGGGGCCGTGATGGAGACGAGAAGCAACAGATGGATGAGAGAGAGAGAGAGAGAGAGTTCTCGCTTTTATGAGCTCTCAAATTCAAAAAGAAACCCTCAAAATTTTGAATTTTAACATGGTTCCCCGCCAGGTTTTTGGGCCAAGATATAGAGGAGAGAGAAGGGGGTTTGTGAGGGGAAGCAGAGTGGGGCCCAAGTGCGCTTTCCACATACTTCTTTGTTGTCTTCTTTGCATGCTTCTTTACTAATAGCATTTCGCTTAGGCCACGTTTGATAAGTGTGTTGGATTAAATAGAATTAGTAAGGAGGTGGGATTGATAAGAAGATGGGATTAGTAATCCTAAGTGTAATCCTAGGTGAGTGTTTGATTGTGTAAGGATTAAATCACGAGATTGTGATTATCAATTACAATTCCTTGTTTGATTGTAACACCAAGGGATAGGATAACAAATTGCATTCTCCAATCATACCCATGTGTGAAAAACCTGGTCTATTAAATTGCAAGGAAGTCTCACTAACAAATTGCATTTTTCAATCATTTTCGGACAATTTGCATTTTTTTCATTCCAATCAATTTCTAAATTCTTATTTGGACAATCATCTCTGTATCATTGATCGGTTCATTTAGTTGACTTTTTTTAGAATCTTACGACAAATAAGGCACCTACATAATTTATAGAGGCCACTAGATGCTTTAAGGTTACAAATGCATGCAAGAGTTCCATCTTCTCATCTCCTTCATGATTATTCATCCATAATTTTTTCGTGTTTGTTAATTTTGCGCCTAACTTGTGGGGATTATTGATTCGTCTCATCAAAACGAATCAAAAAAGTAAAAAATTGACTTTTGCCCAAATATTTTTGGAAATATCCAAGATAAAGCCCAAAGAACCGACTTTTGGATTTTTTCTTAGATATTTTGAAAAATATTTGGGTAAAAGTATTTTTTTTTATTTGGATAAAAGTATTGTATGTTGCATTATAGAAGGCAAAAGCCATGGACTCTGAACATCCTTTTTTTATTTATCATACATTTTTAAGTACGATGAGTCCTTTTGCGTACATGTGGGTGAGTAATAAAGGGTACTACTGGTATAAACAGAAAATAGCATGGGCAAAGAGGTCATTTTGCATCAAAGAGCTTGGCATAGGATTAGTAATACCTAGTGGGAGGTGGTATTAATAATCCCATGAATTGGGAGGATTGGTAATCCCATGGTATTAATAATCCCAACCTATATTGTGCAATCAAACAAAGATTTAAAGAAACTATAGGATTAACAATCCTATCCTAACCCCTAACTCACTTATCAAACATGGCCTTAGTGTTAAAGATATGTTTGGGACTATTCCCAATAAGGCTACTGTGCAATACCTTCCAATATGAAAACTCGTCGGTGTCCTGTTAGACAAATTCATATTTTATCAATGGATATTTGAAATCCTAGATACCACCATCTTATCTACTTATTTTTTAAAAAGATAATTTTAAATTTAAAAATTATGTATTTATATAAATAATTTTTCAGCAATATAAATTTTGTTTAATATATCTCATTAAAATTTTTTAAAAGGTGCAAAAAAATTATTTTTCATTTTCATGATATTTGCGTTTGAAAAAGTAAAATATAAGTACTTATTTTTTTAAAATGAATGCGGAACACCACCTCGTCAGTATTTTCTGACTCTGCCCTGCTTTTGGGCCAAACATGTGCTTTGTGATGTGAAAGAATGCTTGGTACTTATTTTACTTAAGGAATGAATTCTGGCCGTTCAGCTAAATAAATTAACAGACTTATTTTTTTGTTTTTATTCAATTTTTTTTTGAATTTGTTAGTTTTTCGTCAATTTTTTGGGAATTATTGTTTCGTCATAACAAAAAGAATCTAAAAAGTAAAAATTACAATCGAAACCTAATTTTTTTGAATAAAGACAAAAATAAGCCAATAAACCAATTTTTTCGTCTTTATTCAAAAAAATTGAATTTCGATCCTAATTTTTTACTTTTTAGATTTCTCTTATCATGAAGAAGCAATAATTCCAAAAAAAATTGACAAAAAACTAATAAATACGAAAAAAAATTGAATAAGGACAAAAAAATAAGCCAAGTGATATTTAGCCGAACGGCCGTAATTGTCGTTTGCATTGCAGGAGAGGAGAGATAACAATTATGAACACTTTTTTTGGTCGTCTTTCACAATGATAGCGAAATTTCGTTCAAGAGGAAAAGGAATCCCCGAAAGCTAGCATAAGAAAGAGTAATAACCAGAAGGAAATTGATATCGTTTGAAGTGTTCTCCAAACACATATACGTCGAGAAAAATCGGTTCTGATTCAGTATCGCAATATTTTTTATCAACATAATTACGTCCCAAACTCCCTTAATACGGAAATATCTCCTAAACGTACCATTGAATTTTATTTTATTTAACCAACGCAAAGTGACATTCACTTTGTTTGGTTCAACTTTTTTAAAGTTATTTTTGATGTAATGAGTGGTAATGAGTGGAGAGAAAAAAGTATTGAGAATAAGTGGTCACCCGGCTGACGTGGTGCCCGAGCGGGCACATCCGAGCGGTCCAAAAGTGTATTGAACGGTCCGGATTGAAATACATTCTCTCATCTCACCCCCACACTCTCTCTCCTCTTTCTCTCTCATTTTTTTCTTTCCAAATCTGAGCCATCCAAAACCGAAATTGACTCCGGCATTTTTTGTTCCTTGCGACTTTTTTGGCTTTTTTTGTTGTAATTTGGTTTTTTGTTTTTGTTTGTTGTTTTGGTTTGTAGTTTGTATTTTGGACCGATAGTGTCCTTTTATTTATATATATGCTATGTCTCTGCTTTGATTAAAAAAAAAAACCCGAAATGGACGGTCCAGATGCACTGAACAGACACCACGTGATACCCGCTTGGCACTGAAAATTTCTCAGGACAATCCACTTTCATGAATTGGGTGGTTAGTCTAGTCGCTTTTGTAATTAGACAAAGCAAACGTAACGAAATCAAAAAGTAGTGATTTAAAAAGGCTTCACGCCTTGTATTTGACAGGTTCCTACCATAATTTGTGAGGGACCGTCCGTGTCCTAAAGTAGTAGAAAAATAATACGGACACAATCTTCAAACACAAAATAATAAATGTGGATTCTACTTGCATCGGACAATTTCAAAACGTGGATTGGCGCTATGTTCGGCAGGTATTTATAGCACTTCTTTATGGTAGTGGAAAAAACTTGCAAGAATTTCAAAGGATTTGGTCAAGTAAGCATGTGAAAACTAGTGAGTGTGTATCTTCCATAAGGTCGCATGCTCGATACCATACACGGAGGCCAAGTATTCCAAACTTTGGAGCCACCGGGGAGTTCGCGCAAACTGATCTGCCATCCGCTTATTTAACAGAAAGCTTGCAAATGGGTCGATGGTTTCAAATTTAATAACCTCATGGATAGGGATGCGATGCCATTTGGATGAGGTGTTGGCTCCTAGTTTCGTATTTTAGTGTATCCCAGCCTAATAGAATACTACTTATATTTGCTAGGAAAAAAAGAATTTATTGATCTTTGAAGAAAACAAAGATTAAATGGATTTTGGGCACACCGTCGGCAAAAACGTCACCCGAAAACCAAAACCAAAGAAAGACAGGAAGTGAACTACACACCCTGATCCTGAAACCTAGAACCAAAAACCAAACCACCTAATAGAATACTTTAGTTATGAAAACTACTATAATCCCCCGACCATATGTTAATTTCATGTGCTTCCAACTCAATAATCATATATAATAACGTCTAATACATATTTTTTTCTATTTGGCTACAAGGATTGGACATCACGTATCTTTTAAGACTTTTTTTTATAACTCAGGAATTCAAGACAATTTATATGTAACTCGACTAATTTTTGGAGACTAATTTCACCGCTTGCTCTCGAGAGTCTCAATTAAAAATAGAACAAAATTCTGTATGAACTGACCTCATTGGAGTTGATAACAGTTGAGATCTTAGGAGGAAACAAACTTCTAAGTCACAAGCCTTGCTCACTAGATATCTTTAAGATTTTTAATTAACTTATTGCAGAAAACCTATAGGAACCAATGGGTCCCTTATTAATATTGTACTGATGGCCGCGTCGGGCCGTCTCCGGCCACTAGACAGCCGATTCGAGCCGTTCAAAAATTCTATAAAAAAAAACCGAGTGGGCTTTCGCGGGAATCATATATATACGAAAAAATGGGGTGTTTGGATCGAGCACCTACATATGTCTGATACTGTTGATTTCCACTAAGGCCCACTCAATTTTTTTTAGAATTTTTGGACGGTTCAGATCAGCCGTCCAATGGCCGAAAACGGCCCGGCGCGGCCGTCAGTACGATTTCAATACGGTACTCGTCGGTACCAATAGCAGGACTCAACTTATTGGGACAATTAATTAACGGAGCTAAGACTCCAAACTCGGACAATTATTAGTATGCTGTTTATTGTTAACATTTTTAGATTTAACTATACGCTTCGTTTTATTCTACTATGATAATATGCACTTTGATTGCTATGCTCCCCACACATAATAACACGAGAGTGAAGAACAAATGATTCTTTCAAACAAAAAGAGTGATTGAGTCCGACTCAAACAGTGAGTGAAAGGCACGGCAAGAGAACGCCAACCCAACTTGTAGCTCCAGAGCTGGATTAGCTGCCACTAGGCCTAATCATTTGCTTTCGTCCTTGACTCAATGCGGCAAGTCCTTCATTCACTTTCAGTATCGTCAAAATATGACTTCCTCATGACTGGGGAAAAACTCTAATTAAAACCCAATTAGGGCATCTCTAATCCACCTTTATTTCTCCAAAATAGAAAATGGATGTGACACATTAATGGGAGATTTTATAATTTATTCCCTTTTTTCTTCACTTTTTGTACTTTTTGGGAGAATATTTGAGGGACCCACCGTCTTTTTTAGAGTTTGGTCCTCCAAAAGTAAATTTGGTCCTCTAAAAATGGAGGACCAAAAGCAAATTTGGAGTACAAAATTCCTCCAAACTCTAAAAAGGATGATAGGTCCCTCAAAGATTCTCCCAAAAAATACAAAAAGTGGAGAAAAAAGAGAATAAATTACAAAATCACTCCTTAATATGTCACATCCATCCTCTATTTTGGAGGAATATGGATGGATTGGAGATGCTCTTATAACGCCAAATAGCTTGCAAGCATGTCTGAGCAGCACAAGGGTTCTGCCAAAATCTCAGCTGTATTTTACTAGCTAAAATAAATACTTATTTTTTAAATTAAATGTGATGTATTGTGAAAGAATGACCTTTTCTCGTAAAGTAAAAAAATAAGTACTTAAAAAATAAAAATCTTAACGAAACGGGGTCAGTATAATTTTTATTGCCTTATCTACAGCGCAAGAAACATGTATGAGTTTTTGTGCCTCGTAAAATAGCACAAGTATGATCATGATAACCATTGCTAATTTGCTAGTGAACCCCAAGGCGTGCCTGTGATTAGGAAGAGTTTTGCTTCATTCTAAGGTTTCAGGTTCAATTAATTTTGCCAGAAGCTCTTGGGGCTATCTCACTCTCACGCGTAAAAGTGTGAAACGGTTGTGAATAGAGTTATAGGAATTAATCTCAGATAAGCACAAATTGGTCGGAGACATCATGCACTCACAAAAGATGGTAGTACTAGTAATAATAAACGCATTGACATTAGCAGCTAATCACGGCCCGGGTGCAACTTCGTTCGCATGAATCGCATGGCAATGGCCCATGCTTTAGTGTGGGGTACCATAGATCTTTGTGGGAAATTTTATTACTGCCGAGTGGGTACCACGTGGTGTCTATCGGTGCATCCAAGCTGTTCATTGCGTTTTTGGATGGCCCAATTTGGAGAGAGAAAAAAGAGACAGAAAGTGTTGGAATGAGAGGGAAAAGAGAGTTTCAATCCGAGCCGTCCAAAAGTATATTGGATGATCCGAATGTGCCAAACGAATACCACGCGAGATATACGCACCTGGCACGGACAAGAAATTCATCTTCGTGGGACAAGGTAGAACAATTTGTAGACTTCTTTTGCACATAATAACCTCCGACTACTACTACTACTACAAATCAAAATCATACACGACTCGTATACAAAATTACAATAAGTAAGGAAAGAGGACTGCTAGAGGTACAGACTGTTTTTATACCGATGGCTCCGCGGGTCTATTACGGGTCTCACACGGATGATTCGAGGATCCCAAAATCTGAATAAAAAAATAAAAGATTGGATGAAATACCTACACATATCGGATTGAAGTGATTTTTCATAGCCTCACTCAGTTTTTTTTTTTTTAAATTATGGAACGGCTCGGATCATCATCCGTGTGGAACCCGTAATGGGCCCCCCGGGACCATCGGTATATAAAAATGGTTGGTGCTCTTATCTTTTCGCGTAAGAAAAATTACAGTTTCACATTTTCTTGTATCTATCTGGATTGATAACTCGTTCAACAATGCTGTGCAAAGAGAGTTGAAAAATAACTAACATAAAGTGTAAAGGCCGGTGTATATTTAACTATATATGGTCGGGTAACTCATTCAAAATCTAGATACATTATTTGAGGCCTCGTTCCACTAAGAACTTTTAGGATTTTTTTGGATTTTTTCTTATTTTGTCTTTATAAAAAAAATTGCATTTGTTAGTTTTGCGCATTACTTTTTTGGTTTTTCGATTCGTCTTGACAAAACGAATCAGAAAAGTGATTTTTATTCAAATATTTTAGGAAATAACCACTTTTTAGTAAATAAAAATCGACTAATTTTTTTTTACATTTCCGACGTCTCGTCGAGACGAATCAATAACTCATAAAAGCTTGGCACAAAACAAACAAACGCGGAAAAAATTTGAATAAAAACAAAAAGTGCTCAGCAAAACGGGGTCTGAGTTACTGAGAATGTATTTTTCCCTAATTTGTCGACCTTCTGTAGGATTAGGTAAAATTCATTGAGGAAGGAGAAACTTTTGTGTATCCCGGGGATACAGTTTCTCTTGAGGTATATAAGGTATGCTCAAAGTGCTAATAATGGTAGGAATACAGAAGAGCCTTTAAGGACTTTGATCAATGTTGTAACCTAGCTAGCTAGGTAGCTGGAAGTGACCTTCCAACTTCGATTCTATGGCGCACCATATGTTTGAATAATAATAAATAGCAATTTTTTCCCCATACGCTTAGTTGTGATCCTGATTTAGACATTTCCCCTGTGTCTTACTTTATGTTGATGTTGATCATGGACATACCACCATTCATATGCCTGTTGAAAAGATGCACAAACCATGAAATTCGAATATTTGTTAGTTTTTATTTTGCATCCGATCGAGTTTATTGGGTCCGGAGTGCCCCCATGGATTTGGTTATACAATATCACTCCCTTGCGATTGCTCTAAAAACAGATTGTGGGTGCGGTGTCGAATGTCATAAAAAGACTAATTGAAACCCTTTTTAATACCAATTGGTTTTAGGAGAGATGGTGGAAAGCGGTCCAACAAGTGGTGTCAGAGCCAAGAAGACATGGGTTCGAGCCACGAGAACATCATTTGAGGGAGGGATTGTTGGGCTTAGAGTGTCCCAT
>BPLS01004053.1:0-23026 GCA_019656275.1 Rhododendron kiyosumense
GAAGAGCTTGGAAGAAAATTACGTAGTATACATCGTATCCATGGAAATAAGTTTAAGGGAAAAAAATCGACGTGGTTGATGTAGTTTAATGTTTATATCCATTTAGTTATTTGTAATTTGAATTGGCTCGATTTATATTATGTAATTTTTATTTTGTTTCAACTCGATCTAATAACTAATTGCCGTTAGAGTCCGTTAAACCCAAACAAAAATAGACCCATTTTCTAGGGTTAAACTTATAATATGTCATTCTCATCTTGCCCTAATATATCTCTAAACCAAAATACATAGCCACATTGTTCCATTCTCCATTTTTTTTTCCCAGCTTTCATTCTCCGTTTGTTGCGCCTAGGATTTTACCTTCGATCGAACATGTCTCGTTCGCCTTTGGGGGAAGGAGCAAGAGGGATTAGGGCTTGGATAAGTGATCTGATTCCTATGGATTGCGACGTAGTTCTTAAAAAGAAAGAAAAAATGAGAAGTTTTGTGTTCTATAAAAGAGGTTCGGATATTTTTAAAAACTGTTTGAATTTTAGAAAATGAAGTGGGTTTTATTTTAAAAAGGGGTCAAACTTTCATTAAGCTGCCTAAATATCCCGAGAATGTAATGAATGGTGCACTAATGGTTAGTTTTAGTTTAATTTAATTGATAATTAGTTATTTTTAATTGTGTTTGCTCGAAAAGCGTGCTAGTTTTGTGTTACAGAAAAATCACTAAATAAAGGAGTTTTAAGTCAAACACCAAAGCAAGGCAAGGCCAAGGTAAGGCAAGACAAAGCAAAGCGGTTGGAGCTATTGGGCTCAGCATCAATGGGATGTATGAGCTTATATCGATGCCGAAGCAATTAGTGGAATCAGGCCTAAGCTTCTTGGCATCGATGGGAAGAATAACACTCCATCGATGCCGAGGCCGTTAGTGAAGCAATCTAAGGCCGTTGCCATTGATGCCGAGGATCTTAGGGGCGTATTTTCAGAGCATCTCACGGAATATTCTGGGAGTACAAAAAGCTGGTGACATCATTTTGTAAAAACGAAGGAATTAGTACTAAATTTTAAATCTAGCTTAGATTCAATTTGCTTTTTGAATTGTTCTTCTTTGTTCTTCATTTTTTCAGCACTTAATATTTAATTTTCTACCTTAATTAGTTTGTTTTGGTAATTTTGTCTTCATTAAAGTTGCAGCTACTTTCTCGATCTATCATTTAATCCAATTTTTTTCTAGTATTATTCTTTCACTATGCTTAGTAGATTTTTGCTTGCTCTTATCTCTCTAGATATATGTGAGTAGTTTCAAGGGTTAGGTCATGAGATGATTAGCATCACATGACTTGAGTAAAAATTGCATTTTTCACCAATAAAGTTTTAATTTTTGATTTAAAAATTGATGTGGGGTTCGGGTTTATTTGTCAAATTGCTAAGGTATTAACCTCTTTGATCATGTGTAGGTAAGAGAATCGCCTACTTACCACACATGATGCTTAAAGCTCTGTCGCTCGAGGTGTTTGCCAAATGAATTCTAGAACTAGCTTGATAATTGAATCATTTTATCTTCCGGTTTATGAACTTTATTTGAGTGTCTTAAACTACGTAATTTGGTGAAAAATGTGGTTTAGCTCGAGTCGTGGGTGTTAGTAATTCCTAGACCTAACCTGTTTTTTATCTTAGTTAATTCGCTTTTAATTTAGCCTTTTAAATTTCCACCGTTTAAAGCAAAACCAAGTTGGCTGTCTAGAAGCCGAAAGCCTTGCTTACTTCTACAAATCCAAGCAAAGCCGTATAATTATTCCCATGGGTACGATCCCGATCTTTCGGATTATTATGCTTCAACCGACGTATTAAGCTCTACGCTTGGAGCATTATTCCTTATATCGAAGCAAACGAAGCATTTTACAATTAGGTTAGCCTTCAATCTTTGAAGAAGTGGAATCTCCGAAGTCACCCATTCCTTCTTCTGCATCAAGTACCTCTAGAACATCAGTCATGGCAAATTAGCCACAACCGCTCACTTTGGAAACCATGCTCATGAACATTCAGAACAACATCACTGCTATACAGCAGAGGGCCGCTCAGACGGATGCCAACATGACCCGCTTGAATGACCTCTTTAACACTCGTTTTCCTCCAGCTGTTCAAGAGGAGGGTGAGGCTGAAGAGGATGTGCATGAACAACCCATCATGGTGGAGGATCCAGATCACCTAAGGCGTCTTGTAGCTTTGCTCAATCCCAGAAGAGCTCGGTCCCTACTCCAAATCCAAATGCCGCTATTGTTAGGCCTGCTCAGAACCTTGACATAACTGCTCTTGTTCCCAAGATGGCCAAGCTGGAAGTATCTGTCTTCAAATTCGAGAAGATCAGTGCTGGAGGAATTGACTTGGACCGCCTTTGCCTATATCCTAATGCCAGGCTCCCCGACAAGTTTAAAATGCCTGACCTAGTCCTTTGCGGATTTTGTCAAAAGGTGAAAAGCCAAGGCCCCTTTAATGACTGATCGCTCGAGCGAGAGGGATCAACTTTGCATCATCTCCCGCAATCTCCAGTCCGATTATGCCAAGCATTTGGTCTTTGTTCAAGCATCTACCAACTTTTAAACCTTCTTCCAAATTGGCCTGGCCATCGAGGATGCACTATAAAGTGGAATCCTGTCAAAAAGGGAGTCTTTTAACCTTCCGAAGTCAAAGCCTCGTGCATACTCTGAGAATACCAATGCACTGTTTGGGACAGGGACTTACTCCAACACGGCGACCAGCGGCATTAACGCTTCTTCCTCCAATACTACCAACCACATTGCCGATGTTAATAAAGTGCAGACACCGCAGAATAACCGGCCTCGCAATCAACCCCGTAGCTTCTCCACCATCGAAGCGCTTCTTTCTTCGATTTTGGAGAAATTAATCAAGTCTGGACATCTGAAGCCCCTTCACCCAACTCCTCTACCTAAAAATTCATCACCCAACTTTAAGCCCAACCTGTACAGTGCCTACCATCAGGGAGCTGGTCATCTCACTGACTCTTGCTTTTGCCTCCATCATGCGATTCAAGATCTCATTGATGATGGCTCGCTTGCAACCCCCCCAAAGCCGAATGTCATCTCCAATTCCATACCAAAACACAATGCAGCCCCTCATATTTACCATATATCCCTCAGCTCCACTCATATCAACCCCAACTCCACTATATTCAACCCTACCAACCATATATCCTCAACAGATCAACCCAGGCCAGTCGTGCCCATGCCCCCTCAACCCAAAGCTGAAGTTTTACATATTCACCTCGAGGAAGGACAGTCGTCCAATTCTAATGCACCCTCTGCATGCCTGCAGAATGGGGCATTCATGCTCGGCGCGTCTATCAGTGACCTTTTCCATTGGTTCATCCTTTCTGTGCAGCTTAACTCTACCTCTTCCCTAGATAGCCCGTACTTCAATGTGACAGATCCAAACCCCTCTTCGAGTTTGGTGAATTGCTTCAGGTCTGCAATGCCTCTTTTACCAGAACCACAGGTTGACATGCAAGCTGTAGATTGGGCCATAGTTGATAATGATGACTATGCTACTCCCATAATCAACGCATGGACTGAACTTGAACTGGACGGTTTCCTGCAGGACCCTGAGTATGTCCCTTTTGACCATGCCTGGTATGATGCATGGATGGCCAGTTACGAAGCAGTAATGCTCGATCCTTTGGATGGCTTCTCTTTATACACACTCTTTCAGTAGCTTGAGCTTGTTGTTCCTGAGGAGGAATACTATTGGGATCCCGAGCATGCTTGGCAATTTTCGTTGGGTTTCAACCCTAACCCTTTCCAAGGTTATGCTTTGCCTGATCACGAGATTCAGATTCTAGAAGACGGTCTTGTTCAAGACGAGACTCGCGTCCGAGGGGAATGTTTCTTTCCCTCCACCATTGATAGGCTTCTCAACTCAGTGACTGACGTCGAGTATGATCCCACTTTTTACATCATCGATGAAAGACTCCCGCGCCCTATGGCCCCTTTTTCGGCTGAGGAAGACTGCAACATTATGGTTACAGATCTTGTCCCACCAGCCGACCTTTGGGATGTTGATGATGTAGTCAATGTCCAAGTTGGATCAGAAGTTTGGATTGTTAATCATTTTTTCGCTGATGGAGGACTTTGGGATGTCCCTTTTATCGCTAATCCAGAACCTATCGCGGAGGTTGCAGCAGTTGAGGATCTGGACTTCTGGGAGTCACTACTACTGAAAGACTTAGCTAAAGATCTGGGATTGGACATGGAAGTGCCTGAAACTTCACCGGCCCCTGACAAAGGAAAGCACAAACTGGGAGAGGTCCCTACTGATCTCTGGGACGTTAACCAAGACCCTCAGGTCGTGCCTTCTTTAGAGAATGTTCTCAACGTTACGAGGAGTGGACGAATTTTTTAGCCTTCTAATCTGCAAGCTGAGAGTTCATCCAACCCTTCTAACCCAAGAAACGAACCCTCTGCTTTCCCAAGGTTTGCACCATTTGAGGTACCCGCTGGCTCCCCGAATGAGGATATGATTCAAAGGCAATTGGAGCGGATTCCTGCTGCCATATCAATATGTGGACTAATCTGTTCCTCCCGAGAGCATCGTCAGAAGCTTTGTCACACTCTCTCTTGTCTCGAGGTTCAAGCTAATGTCACCCCTGAGATAATGATATCTCTCATTCTCCCACCTACCTCTAAGCACACTATCGTCTTTACCGACAGATCTGCCGGTTGAAAGAATTGACCACAACCGCCTATTGCACATCACTGTCAAATGCTGAGGACTTTGGGTTCCGACCATCCTCATTGATAATGGTTCAGCAATCAACGTATGCCCTATAAGGGTGGCTTATCATCTGGGACTAGCTAAGAAGGACTTTGCGCCTTCCAACTTAGCCGTTAAAGCATATGACAGCACTCGTCGTATCGTCGAGTGCATGTTGATGCTTAAGCTTGACGCTGAGGGATTCGAAATGGATGTTGAGTTCCATGTGGTTGACATCCCTGCCACGTTCAATCTTTTACTGGGCAGGCCAAGGCTCCATAGGCCTAATATCATGGTTATGCCGTCTACTCTTCATCAAAAGGTCATGTTGGGGCTTCCTACCAGCACGTTGACTATCTGCGGGGACTCTGGCATTCGCCCGCTCAAAGAAGACGATACACCAGTTCTGAGGATCACACACGGCGAAGAAGATATCGATCTCGAGGGATTCTCTTTTGACACTTTCGGCTCAGTTTTGGTCATCAACGTGGACGGGGACTTCATCATAAGCTCTGTCGCTTTGGACATTATAAGAATGATGTCTTATCTACCTGGTCTGGGTTTAGGAATTCACTAACAAGGGATCCCAGAGTTCCTTACCTTTCCTTCCTGTGAGGGCCGCTTTAGTTTGGGGTACATCGCCTCTGCCAAAGATGCCAAAAGAAGGAAATGTACGGGAAAACCTCGAACCCTCTATGGTGATCCTGACAGCTACTTCGTGCGTGAAGTTGGAAACGATGTTTACACCAGACAGGCCGAACCTTTTATTGATTCAGAGACTGGGGAACTATTACCAGGTTTTGAGGTTTTCGCTGACGACACCTGGTCCTATAGCGATGAAGAGTCGGCAAGGACGGAATTCAAGAGCAAGCTTAGCCAACCAAGGTTAAAGACTGGCTGGGATCTTTCGATCAAGGAAGCTTGGAGTAGTTGTTCTATGAGTTCTCTCAAGTGGGTTTCGTCGAAAAAGCTGAAGAGGCCGAAGTGTGCATGCTCGGGCTCGACGCTCTCAAGGATCCTACCTCTCTTATCGTGAAAGCCAAAGGAAGCATTAAAAATTGCATTTTCAAACCACGCCTTACTTGCATTGATGACACTTCAGAGTCTGACACAGAGTCTTTTGAGTCTAGCTCGGAGTCGAAATTTGTGCCTCTCAGCCCTCCACGTCATAGTTTCTATTTTGAGTTTGATTCTCTTATACTTGGCAACCCTGAAAGGGCTCATGAAATGAAAGAATCCTCTTCTGACTACTTTAATGATTTTTATATAAACTGTGTTGATCCCGATGATGAAGGGATAGATTTCGATGGGAACATTCCCAGGGAAATTCGTGCCTCATTAAAAGGGAAGATGAAAGGCCTGCTCAGTCATTAAAAGAAGAAGTAGTTTCTATAAACTTGAAAGATGAGAGCGATCCCCGGATGGTTCACGTTAACCTCAGAGGAGCATCAGGATTTCAAAGGACTGCTCACCAAGTTCAGTGATGTTTTCGCATGGTCTCATCAAGACATGCCTGGTATCGATCCTGAGATAGTAGAGCATCGAATTCCCTTACTGCCGGATGCTAAGCTAGTAAAGCAGAAGCTTAGACGGATGAGGCCAGATTGGGTGCAAAAGATCAAAGATGAGGTTACCAAGCAGATCAACGCTGGCTTCCTCATGGTTTCTCAATATCCTACGTGGGTGACCAATATTGTTCCTGTCCCCAAGAAAAATGGACAAATTCGAGTCTGTGTTGATTTCTGGGACTTGAACAAAGCAAGCCCCAAAGACGATTTTCCCATGCCACACATCGATGTGCCTGGGGAAAATACTGCGGGGCATGCTTTGCTTTTCTTCATGGACGGATTTTCAGGCTACAATCAGATTCTTATGGCACCTGAAGACCGTGAGAAGACAACTTTCTTTACTAAGTGCGGGATTTACTGCTACTTGATCGTGCCTTTTGGTCTAAAGAATGCCGGTCCTACCTACCAACGGGCTGCTACGACTATCTTACATGACATGATGCACAAAGAGGTCGAGGTTTATGTGGATGACATGATTGCCAAGTCAAAGACTCAAGAAGGTCACATTCCTGTGCTTATAAAGTTCTTCGAGAGACTCCGTAAGTTTCGCATGCGTCTCAATCCACAGAAATGCACTTTCAGAGTCACAACGGGCAAGATGCTCGATTTCATGATCACTTCTCGTGGGATTGAAGTTGATCTATCAAAGATCAAGGCAATGCTTGAGATGAAGCCACCAGAGTCTGAAAAGGGAGTGCGGAGTTTTTGGGGAAGGTTCAGTTCATCAGCAAATTCATCGCCATGTTAACTTTAACTTACGAACCGATGTTTCATCTACTTAAGAAGAATACCCTGTTTGTATGGATAGACAGGTGTCAAGTGACCTTCACATCAATTCAGAACTACTTGCAGAACCCTTCAGTTTTAATGCCGTCAGTGCCTGGGAGGCCTTTGATTTTATACTTGTTTGTAAATCCTTCGTCCATGGGATGCTTGCTAGCTCAAAAGGGGGACAAAGGGGTCGAGAAGGCCATTTCTACATAAGTAAGAAGATGGTCAGATGTGAAGAACGCTACACCGCTCTAGAAAAGATGTGTTGGGCTCTTGTTTGGGCTTCTAATAAGTTGAGACACTACATGCTGGCTTACCCAGTGAAGCTGATTTCTCGAATGGATCCTCTCAAGTATCTGTTTGAGAAGCCAACACTTACTGGTAAGTTAGCACGTTGGTTGCTCTTATTGGCAGAGCTCGATCTTGAGTACGTCACAAGGAAATCTGTTAAAGGGCGTGCAGCTGCAGAATTCTTGGCAAACCACCTTGTGGACGGGCTAGAAGACTCAAATTTCGTGTTCCTAGATGAGGAAATGCTGACAATCGTCGAAGACGTGTGAACCCTCTACTTTGATGGGGCAGTTAACCAGAAAGGATTTAGGATAGGGGTGCTGCTAGTAACACTTGATGGTTCTTATATTCCGCTTGCATACAAGCTCAATTTCGATGTCACGAATAACCAAGCTGAGTATGAAGCCTGTATCGTGGGTACGGAGGCTGCGCTTACACTTGGTGTTGAAAAGCTCAAGGTCATTGGGGACTCCAATCTTGTCGTATCTCAAGCCAATGGAGACTGGAAGGTCCGGGAAGAGAAGCTAAGCCTTATCATCAAGACTTGGAGGAGTTAATCCCTCATTTCAACAAAGTAACTTTCACTCATATCCCTCGATTGAAGAATTAGTTCGCTGATGCCCTTGCAACTTTGGCCTCTATGGTTGAGCTTCCTCTAGGGGTCAAACTCCGCCCTATTTTGATCGAACATCGGGACTGCCCTGCTTATCAATATGTCAACGCTATCGATAATGTTAATGATGGCCTACCCTGGTACCATGATATATGGAACTTTGTCGAGAGTGGCTTGTATCCAACTGAGGCCTCTAAAAAGGATCAAACTGCGTTGCGGAGGATAGCTGCTCAATACATCATCTGTGGTGGGAAGCTGTACAGGAGATCTCACTGTGGGATGCACAAGCTTTGTGTCGACGATGCCGAGGCTGCCAGGATTATGGAAGAAATTCATGAGGGAGTTTGTGGTCCTCATATGAGTGTTGTCATGCTCGCTAGGAAAATCTTACGACAGGGCTACTTCTAGTCTACTATGGAATCTTAGTGTGTGGATTATGTGCGGTGCTGTCACAAGTGCCAGATCCATGCCAATCTAATGCATGTTCCACCCTCTAACCTGTTTGGCATGGCTTCTCCTTGGCCTTTTTCCGTATGGGACATTGATGTCATTGGCATGGTCAGACCATCTGCTTCAAATGGTCATAGGTTCATTCTCGTGGCAATAGATTATTTTACCAAATGGGTGGAAGCCGAGTCTTACAAGACCCTGACTGTGGTTCAAGTCACTCACTTTATCAAAAAGAACATCATTTATCGATATGGTGTTCCACGGGCATTTATATCAGACAATGGGAATCATTTCAAAGGCAGGGTTTTAGAAATTTTCGAAGAATTCAAGATTCAAATCCATCATTCAACGGTCTATCGCCCTCAGACGAATGGAGCAGTTGAAGCGGCAAACAAAAACGTCGAGACAATCATCAAGAAGTCTGCAGACTCCGCCAGGGACTGGCATGAGCAACTACCTCTAGCCCTTTTGGGGGTATCCGACATCAATCCGAACGTCAATGGGGGCAACTCCCTTTTCCCTAGTCTATGGGATGGAAGCGGTACTCCCCATTGAGCTTGAGGTACCGTCTTTGAGGATCATGGTGAAATGTGAACTCCTAGAATCCGAATGGCTTAGTGGAAGATTCGTTGAACACATGCTGTTTGATGAGAGAAGGCTCCGTGCCTTGTATCATGTTCAAAGGTATCAGCGAAGAATCGCTCATGTATTCAACAAGAAGGTGAAGTCTAGGGATTTGGTTGAGGGGAATATGGTTACGAAGGAGATTCGGGCGCCCGTGTTCGACCCCTGTGGCAAATTCCGATCGAAGCGTTTCGGACCTTACATTATCAAGACTATCCTTTCTGGGGGAGTGGCTCAGCTCATTGATTTTGACAGCAATGAGTTCAACACCTTGGTCAACCTAGATCAACTCAAGCGTTACTAACCCTGAGAGAAGCTCGTTGGGTTAAAAACCACAACGGTGGGCGGTTCCAAGCAAAAATTAAAGCAAACCTACTAGATCGAAAACCTAAGGAGGGGGTTTAGGCAAAAATAAATAGGCATCAATCAAAGCTCACTAGACCGAAAACCGGGCGGCTCTAGACAAAATTTAGAGCGTAAAAGGAGAGCTAAAACACACGAGCGAACCTTAGCCTAAACTACATTTTGACCTGATTCCTTGAAAAAGGATACGTAGGCAATCTCTCTGTAAGATTTGATCACAATCAATCAACTTGATCCATGGTTTCCTATTACCAGGGTGAATCTCAGTGCTTGAAGCGGCGCGGTGTTCAATATTTAAATCAAAAAGGGAAAACTCTTAATCTTTCGATTTTATTCAAACTATTATTTCTATTGCATAGGCTGAGCAGTCTTAAAAGAGTTAAGCATAAAAATAGAGCGATGTTATGCCCTCATAGCAAGAAGAACAAGAGCGAAGAGAAGAAAGTGAGCGAATGTACCGTCTAAGGGGAATGTCAACCCCTAAATGCCTCGACCAAGTTGGAGGATTTCATGTCAATATCTCGTTCCAGTCAGATTAGATGCTTCCAGTGTTTACTCCTTCGGTTCTTCCAACTCGGAACCACAGCTAGTCACACTGGGTCATATCCAAAGCTTTATCGGAATAACAACCGCGGCGCTTAGGGCTCTTGAATGCCTCATTCACTCCGGCTTTAGGCCAAAACTACCAAAGCTGGTGTGGTAGCAAATAAACCCTGTAGAAGACTCAAGAGAACGATTTTCCACAAAACAATTAACTTTAGAACCACCGGCCTGTAATATCCGGCCTCAAACCAAACAAAAATTAAAAGACAGAAAATAAAGAAAAACACAAAGAATAATTAATGAAATGCAAAACAGAATGAAATGCACCACCCGATCATCACGCAATCACACGAGTCATACTTTTCTTCCCATTTCTTACCGGTGGGGTAAGCAATGGGTGGCTATACTAGACCGTTGAGATTTGTTATGCTAGCGCCCATAATAAAATTTATCGCTCGACCTAATCAAACAATTAAGTTTAGCGTCCTCTGTGATCAAAATAAAGTAAGATACGATACAGCCTAGCATGCACTCTAGGGAATATCAAATCTCACCCACAAACCTAAGCTGCCACCGATAGAGGCAATTTCAGAGAACATGGATCATTAACGATAAACTATTACAAAGAAAAACTAATGAAAGCCCTTTTACACTAACACATTGGTGAAATCTTTTGCATGAGAATCATCTCCAAGATTTTTTTCAAAGTAAAACACATAACAAAACAAAACATGCATAACTAAGCAAAACATAATAAAACAAGAAAGAAAGAAAAGCAAATATGCACAATATATACAGATTTAATATCAGCACTCGGAGTGTCAAAGTCACAACTAAACTCTGCCAAACAATGAAGTCCAGCGTTCCCTAAGATCGTAACCAGGCAAGCAACAAGATAGAGTCAAGTGCGTTAGCACAAGAATATCAAGGCCTAACCTAAGGATCTATACCACTCCCGTTGGGGCTAATCTGGAAGACGTGAGTGTTTTACTATGAATTATTCCTATCAGAAAAGCTAATTAAAGCCCTATGTCACTGATATTAAATATGTTGGCCTTCGAACCGGAGCTGGACACACGATTCTTATTTTAATAGAGGCGTGCGGAACTATATATACCCAAGTCAATGGTAGGTAACCCCTACACGAGGGCCGGGTCCGACAAATAGTTAAGTTCAGCGGTTACGCTTTCGCTCCCCGTGCACATATACTGAAAACAAACTAAACCAACGGATTGACCGTGTAAACTGGATCGATCAATTCCTCCAACCTCAAAAATACCAAGAAATGGCATAAGCTTTTGACCATTCACTTTAAAAGATTTACCTTTAATTGGATTCAAAACATCAATAGCACCATGAGGATAAACATGTTCAACAACATACGGGCCAGCCCAACTAGAATGCAATTTACCAGGAAACAAATTAAACTTAGAATTGTATAAGAGTACCTTCTGTCCAACCTCAAATTTTTTTTGGTGAATTCGCTTGTCGTGGAAGGCCTTGACTTTTGCTTTGTATATGGCAGTGTTATCATAAGCATCTCTCTGAATCTCTTCAAGCTCGTTTAGTTGGAGCCTTCTGTGTTCAAGCTCGACCGAGAGATGACATGTTTTCCCAAGAATCAAACGATACGACGAAGCTCCCAAGATAGTCTTGTATGCTGTGCGATAAGCCCACAGTGCGTCATTTAAACGAAGACTCCAATCTTTACGGTTTGGATTCACAGGGATAAGCGGTGAAGACCTTGTGAGTGATGCCATACTTCTTCATCAAGGCTTCAAAGATGCGATTACAAAAATGAGTGCCTTGGTTGCTAATGATAGCTCTTGGCATCCCGAAGCGTGACAAAATATTATCCTTAAGGAACTCCACAACCACCTTGGCATCATTGGTATGCGTTGCAATTGCTTCAATCCATTTCGATACATAATCAACCACCAACAGGATTTCAAATTGCCGAAAGAAACAGGGAACGGTCCCATGAAGTCAATGCCCCAACAATCAAAAATCTCGTTCATTAAAATGTTTGTTAGTGGCATTTCGTCCTTCCAAGTCACACTTCCAAGCTTTTGACAACGTTCACAAGCGACGCAAAAGTGATATGCACCCTTGTGCAAAGTTGGCCAATAAAACCCACATTGTAGCACCTTGGAGGAAGTCTTCTTAGATGAGTAGTGGCCTCCACAAGCTTCCGAATGGCAAAACTCGAGAATTCTCTGTTGATCCGAATCTGGGACGCAATAGCACACTATTTGATCTTGGCAATATTTGAAAAGATAAGGGTTGTTATATGAGAACATCCGTACTTCATGAAGGAAACGACAACGTTCTTGAGGAGACCAATGCGGTGGTAAGAGACCCGTAGCCAAATAATTCACAATGTTAGCAAACCATGGGGTACTCGAAACGGCCAGCAACTGTTCATCCTGGAACATGTCCACAATAGGAAGACTCGGAGTAGGATCCTCAAACTGTAATCTCGATAAGTGGTCGGCTACCACGTTTTCGACACCATTCTTATCATTGATGGTCAAATTGAACTCTTGGAGAAGAAGAATCCATCTTATCAATCGGGCTTTGGCATCTTGCTTAGTAAGTAGGTACTTGAGAGCGGAGTGGTTTGTGTACACAACAATAGAAGCACCACCGATTAGGTAAGACCAGAATTTATTAAGAGCAAACACTACCACAAGTAACTCTTTCCCCGTGGTGGTGTAATTCACTTGAACGTCATTCAAGGTTTTGCTCGCATAATGAATCACAAAAAGATACTTGTCCTTCCGTTGTCCCAACACGGCTCCCACAGCATAATCGCTTGCATCACACATAAGCTCAAACAGTAAGCTCCAATCCGGTGGTTGCACAATAAGAGGAGTGGTAAGACTAGCCTTTAACTTGACAAATGCCTGCTCACATGCTGGAGTCTACTCAAAAGGTACATCTAAGAAGTTGGCACAGGGGTCGAGAAATAGCACTAAAGTCCTTGATGAATCAACGATAGAATCCGACATGCCCGAGAAATGAATGGATATCCTTCACACACTTTGGAGTCGGGAGATTAAAAATGAGATCGATCTTTGCCTTGTCTACCGCGATACCATTCGCCGATATAATATGCCCCAGAATAATCCCTTGAGTGACCATGAAGTGACACTTTTCCCAATTCAGCACCAAGTTCATCTCTTCACACCTTGTCAAAACTTTCTCTAGGTTAGCCAAGCATGAATTGAACGAGTCGCCAAATATAGAAAAATCATCCATGAAAACCTCTAATATCTTCTTGACCATATCACTAAAAATCCCCATTATGCATCGTGAAAAAGTCCCTGGAGCGTTGCACAAACCGAACGGCATACGATGATAAGCGAAAGTTCCGAAAGGGCAAGTGAATGTCGTCTTCTCTTGGTCCTCTAGAGCAACTTCAATCTAATTATACCTGAAGTATCCTTCCAAAAAATAGTAGAATGCATGCCCGGTTATCCTTTCCAAGATCTGATCGATAAATGGCAAGGAGAAATGATCTTTTCTGGTACTTGCATTGAGTTTTTAATAATCGATACATACCCTCCATCCTATCTGCATACGTGTTAGTATGAGTTTGTTCTCCTCGTTACGCACAACTGTGACCCTGGATTTCTTCGGTATGACCTGAATTGGGCTCACCCATTTACTGTCAACGATGGGGTCAATGATTCCCACATCTAGCAGCTTCAAGACTTCTACATGAACCACATCCTTCATGACAGGATTCAAGCGACGCTGGGGTTGGCGAGACGGTTTGACATTATCCTCCAAAACGATATGGTGCGAACAGAGAGTAGCATAAATTCCTTTAATATCCGCAATAGCCCACCCTATAGCCTTCATGTGCCCCCTTAACAGATTGATTAACTTCATCTCTTAGAGATTCCCAAGAGAAGAGGATATAACCACAGGATAAGTCTTATTATCTCCAAGGAAGGCATACTTCAACATGTCAGGCAAGGGCTTTAAGTTCAATTTCGGTGGTTCAACACTAGAAGGAAGAACTTTCTTCTCTATTGGGGGAAGTTCTTCAAATTCTTCAAACTTTGGAATCCAAGAATTCATAGCACACACTTCATCCTCCTCATTGAGCAACAAATATAAATAACTTACTTCAGAAGACTTGAGAAATTCGGCCTCTTCAACTATAAGAGCAACTTTCGAAGGATCGCTATAGAGCAACTTGTCTACATGTTCTTCTATGAGGGTGTCAATAAGGCTCACTTTATTCACATTCTTGTCGTCCCCCATTTTACTGCTCACATTAAATACGTTGACCTCCATCTTCATGTTACCGAAGGTCATATTAAGAAGTCCATTTCGACAGTTGATAACTGCATCTGCCGTGGCTAAAAAGGGTCTCCCAAGAATCACCAGAGTAGAGACAGCAGAAGAGTCAATTGAATTTATGTCAAGAATTGCAAAATCCACCTGGTAAATGAATTGGCCAACTTGCACCAAAACATCTTGTACTACCCCTCTTGGTACACGAACACCTCGATCAGCTAACTGTAGTGTGACTCGAGTAGGCCTCATCTCCCCCAAACCAAGTTCTCGGTAAACAGAGTACGGAAGTAGATTAACATTGGCCCCAAGATCAAGCAAGGCTTATTCGATATGCTTCCCTTCAATGGTGACCGCGATAGTAGGGCTCCTCGAATCTTTGTACTTTGGTGCGATATTTGTTTGAATGATAGAACTCACCTGTTCAGTAAGAAATATCTTCTTCTGAACATTAAGCTTCCGCTTCCGAGTGCATAGATCTTTAAGAAACTTAGCATATGACGGAATATGCTTGATCACATCCATAAAAGGAATGTTGATCTTCACTTGATTGAATAACTCATGCAACTCCGCATTCAAATTCGATTTCACCAAAACCTTTAAACAATGAGGATAAGGTGCCGGTGTTGGAATAACTCAAGGTTTCGGTACACTTTTTTCCTTCTCCTTCCCCTTATCATTTTCCTCTAAAACCTCTTTGCTTGCCTCCTTGGGAGATTCCTCAATGGTCGATGTTGGACTTGAACGTTCAATAGGAGAAGGCAATAAAGTTGGTTTCGGAGGCTTCATCACTTGGTTATCTACTGTCTTTCCGATTCGAAGTGAGCTAATGGCCTTTGCTTGCTCAGAAAAAGTTACCGAGGAGCTCGCAAAGTGAAGACCCTGAGAATTAGGCGGAGTAAACGTCGTTTGTGGGTTGGGATGAGGTTGCGTTGGGAACTTCCCCGTCTCTTGCTGAAGCATGCCCACATTAGTTGTTAATTTCCCCGGTCTTGCAAAAAGGCATTGAATTGATGCTCAAAAGAAAAGAACGCTTCGGGGGTTGTTAAAATTGATTCGCATGTGGGAACGGACTGGATGGAGTAAAACTCGGCAGGCCTTATGCTTAAGGGACACGGAAAGCATTCTGAGGTTGCTTCTAAGGCAATTGAGGAGCTAGAGGTGGAATTTGAGAAGAACTCATTTCATTTGACTGATTCCAACAGAAAGCTGGGTGTTGACGAGTTCCCGGATTATAAGATTGAGAATATGAATCAAAGCGTTGCATCGCATGTACCTCCTCCGGAGCAATCCCGTTAATAACATTCTTAAGAGCAGAAATGTTTGGACATGCCTCGGTAGAATGGCCCACGATCTCACAAATAACACATACTTCATTCACTTGGCGTACCACATTCACTTCTTGAGATTAAGCACTCTTAAGCTCCAACTTATCAAGCTTCCGAACAATCTCCTCCAATCAAGTTTCAAAAGCTGTATGCTTCGCAATAGAGAATTTCCCTAAACCAATAGGGCCTTGATTGAACATCGCCCTATCTCATGGATCTTCAAATTGCCAAGATTGAATCTTCTCAATTGGTGACTCATAGTAATCCCAAGCATCTTCCGGCGTTTTTCCCATAAAGTCACCTCCACCCATAGTATCTAGAAGCTGTTTACTCTCTTGGGAACACCCTGTGTAAAAATAGTTAACTCTGAGATACAACGAAAAGTTATGATGAGGAACCGACATGAACAAGTCCTTGTATCACTCCCAATACTCGTGGTAAGTCTCTCCATCCCTTTGCTTGAAACGTTGAATCTGATCGATAAGTAACTTCGTCCGGCTGACTGGAAAGAACTTAGTGGTAAAAGCATCATGGACTTCTCCCAGTTACGCAAAGACTGAGGCTTCAGAGAATTGAACCACTGTTTCGCCTTGTCCTTGAGAATGAATGGAAACAACTTCAGGCGAGCTTGATCAAGTTGCCCCGGAATTGTAACGAAAGAGTGCAGAATATTCTCGAACTCACGGATCCTCAAATATGGATCCTCCAATTCTCGCCCCCGAAATTCTGGAATTATCCGAAGATACTCAACTTTGAATTCAAACGCATTCCCAGCAGTCGGAGTTGAAATAACGATAGGTGATACTTGAGGAGCCCGTTCTAGATTCAAATAATCACGCAGAGTACGAATTGGAGCTTCTTCGGCCATTGAGCCTTTGCAATTGCGATTTAATTTGCAAGGTGGAGAGTGGGCAGGATACGCCCTAGTAATGCTACGGATTCTTGGTGGAGAAGCAGACTGGTGAAGCCGTTTTGAAATAGGGCTTCGATAAACAGGCATAAACAAAACAAAACAAACTAACTACCAGACTAGAGGGGCTATGCCGCCACCTCATCTCATTAACAGAATATGCGAGGGGTTATGCCACTACCTTGGCTAAACAATGCAATCAAATAAAACTAACTAACTAACGAAGCACAAACTCAATATTTAGCCGGGTTTCGTTACACCTCAGGTTTGGTATAAACCAGGTTAGAGGTATCCACCAAACTAAATACGAGTTACTAACACATAAACTAATAAACTACCACTACTAGACGAAAGCAAGCGGGATACTTACAGTGGTTTGTCGAACCTCCAAGAAAGCCATAATAAGAAATCACCTGCAACGGTGCCAAAAATGCTTCGTTCGTCGATATATCACATAAGATCACCTCAAGCATAGGGTATAAGCGTCCAATTGAAGCATAGTAATCTGGAAGACCGGGATCGTACCCAATGGAATAATTAGTATGACTTTACTGGATTTATAGATGTAAGCACGGGTTTTCGACCTTTAGGCAGCCAACTTTGTTTTACTTTATGCGGTGAAAATTAAAAGGCTAGATTAAATGGGAATAAACTAGGATAAAAAGCAGGTTAAGTCTAGGAATTACTAACACTCACGACTCAAATTAAAGTACATTTTTCACCCAATTACGCGGTTTAAGAACCTCAATTAAGATTCTTAAACCAAAAGATAAGATGATTCGATTACCAAGCTAGCTCTAGAATTTATTTAGCAAATGCCTCATGCGACAAAGATCCAAGCATCATGTGTGGTAAGTAGGCTTTCTCTTACCTATACATGATCAAGGAGGTTAACACCTCGTGCGATTTGACAAACAAACCCGAATTACACATCGATTTTTGAACCAAAGATTAAAACTTTACTGCGAAAAATGCAATTTTTTACTCAAGCCATGAGGTGCTAATCACCTCATGACCTAACCTTGAAAAACTACTCACTCATATCTAGAGAGATAAAAGCAAGCAAAATCTAGCTAACATATTGAAATAATAAGACTTGAAATAAACTAGAGATTATGATAGATCGAGAGATTGTCTACAACTTTAATGAAAACTAAAGTAGCAAAAACAGATTATTTAAAGCAGAAAATTAAAGTTTAGAGGCTAAAAATGAAGAACACTACGAACATTCAAAAAGTAATTCAAAATCTATCTTAGTTCTAGAAAATGCATTACAATCTATGTTTGTACAAATGACATCACGACATTTATATCCTCTAAGGTACGCACACGGAATATTCTCCAAGAGATCCAAAAATTCTCCTCTGAAGTCCTCCGTACCAATAGAGAACATGGTACACTGCAGATAAGGGCTCGGTATCGATAGAATAAACTGGGGGTTCTACTGATGCCGAGATGCTTCAAGGGCTATAACTGAACAGCTCGATACCGATAGATGCTAAGATCTTCTATCGATGCCGAGATGCTTCAAGGTCTCTGATAACTGCTTCGGTACCGATGGAATGAAATTTTTCCTATCGATGTCAAGCTGCTTATCTTCAGAACTTGGTCTTGCTCTCTGCCTTAGCCATTCGTCTCATCGCGTCTCCTTCGGTTCTTTCCGGCCTGAGCTTTGGGACTTGATTATTCCGTTCTTGATCATCTTTGAGCCTTGAATATCTTTGACAAGCTATCGGCTTTAAAGTTTCTGAATTGAACGATTTTCTACAAAACGAAACTAGAATACCTTACGAGCAAAAACAATTAAAAACAACTAATTAAGCGATAAAATTAACTAAAACTAGATAACTAGCGCACCCTCTATTGCATTATTGAGTGCTTATCAGATCATTTATTATGGAATGTATAATTTATTCTCTTGATCATTTTTTCCTTTTTATTTAGCAAATATCGAAAATAAACATGGCTATAGCAATATATGTTAAAAAAAGTGAAATGAAGTAAAATAACCAACTAAGGTTAGAATGCATAAATCAAAAAGTACAAGATTCCACCCAGTTGAAATGCACTCTTCGTGAAGGAATTATGTTGAACTTGTACAAGGGATTGAAAGAAAAAATGGTTTCTTATGTATACTATAAAACTAGAATTAGGGTCCTTTCATGACTGAAATTTGTGGAGTTCTATAGACCAAACCATCGTAGCAAAGACGTATTTCTTAAACGATCTACACCGAATCATCTCAATTAATAGCACGACATCAGATAAACAAACCAAAGCTAGTAATATAAATATCACATTGCAAATAAAATATAACGAACACCAAAAGTTTTAATTTCTAGCCAACTCAAGGCAAGACTCCACTCAACTCAAACTACACACAGGAAAAACTGGCCAGGCTCAACTGAAGCTATTGTTGGAAAAAATATGCGAAATTTTCCACAAGTAAATCACGAAGGAAATAAATATAAATGTAGCGAATAATTGTCCGAAATGCCGAAACCGCAATCCAAACAAACACAAGGAATTTTTATGTGGTTCCCCCAAAATAGAGGTATGTCCACGAGACTGGAGTCCGATTCCACTATTAACGGATGTTCTTACAAATAGGTTTACAAGAGATTCAAAATCTCAAAAATACCCTAGGTTTATCCAACAAACTTCAACAACAAAGAGGAAAGATTTCACCAAATATAGATGAACAAAACTCTCCGAAAGTTGAATGAAGAACCAGAACCGATAGCAAATTTGCTCCAATAGATCACGACAAATTACTAAAGATAAGAGGCCAAAATGGATGCACTTGACCTTGTTCTTTCTCCACCGAAAACACACGCATGCACTGATGCACACAGGAGCACTCACTGATGCACACATACGAGCCCTTTCTTTTTCCAAATACTTCTAATTGTACTCTGCCCAAGACAAATAAAACTCACCTAGCTTCCAAGAGAAGCCAAGTGGTACCAAGGTCATGTGTTAGACATGTGCTCCAAAAATTAGTGTAGAGGCTTCTACCCAAACCCACCAAACAAAATTATCTTTCTTTTTGGGCCAAACAAATTATAATTGGGCTAACAAAATATTGGGCTTCCACAAATATAACATAAGGAGGAAACTCAACATTCTCCCCCTTTCCAACTTATGTGGAAAGATCGACCAAACCTGACAAAGTCCGAAATTTCTATTGTTTGTCCTTAGATAAAGCCTTAGTCATTATATCCTAAGGAATATCATATGTGTGGATCTTTTCAAGTTGTAACAACTTCATGTCAAACGTATCCCGTATCCAATGGTATCTAATATCAATGCTTTAATCTAGAATGGAAAGTGAAATTCTTACCCAAATATATTGCACTTTGGCTATCGCAAAAGAGAACATACCTCTCTTGATTCAAATCTAACTTTTCCAAGAACTTCTTCAACCACAACTCCTTGCAAGCTTCGATAATTACAATGAACTCTGCTTCTGTAGTTGATAGAGCAACACATTTTTGCAACCTTAATTGCCAATTGACAGCTCCCCTTACAAAGGTCATCAAGAACCCTGAAGGGGCTGATAAAAAGAAAAAATGTAACCCAAAGTGGACTTCTGAGAATCAACATCCCGAGCCATGTCAGCATTCGTGAATTCATCCAATATAGCTTTACCATTTTTGAAACACAAACAAACTTTAAAAGTGCCTCTGAGATACCTGATAATCCATTTCACAGTTGCCCAATATTCTTTGCTCGGATTCGAAAGAAATCAACTGACAACTCCAACCGCGTGAGCTAAATCCGGCCTTGTACAAATCATGGCATACATCAAAGAACCAACTGCTGAAGCATATGGAAATTTTTCCATCTCTGCCTTGTCTTTTTCACTTGTAGGGCATTGTTTCGAACTAAGCTTGAAATGGTTCACAAGTGGACAACTAATGGGCTTTGCTTTATCCATCTTGAACCTCTCAAGAATATTTTCAATGTAGCTTTCTTGAGACAACCAAATCAACCCCTTCTTTCAATCACGAGTAATTTTCATATCCAAAATTTGCTTTGCTGGTCCCAAATTTTTCAAAGATAATAATTTGCTTAACTCCATCTTCAACTCGTCAATCTTGCTAGAATCTTGATCCATAATGAGCATAACATCGACATAAAGTAAGAGAATAATAAAGTTTCCATCCGAAAACTTTTTCACAAACACACAATGATCTGAAGTGGTTCTTGAATAAGCATGCATGATCCACCATAAAGGAATCAAATTTGTTATACCGTTGCCTTGGAGCTTGTTTTAAACCATACAAGCTCTTCTTCAATTTGCAAACAATGTTTTTCTTCCCTTTTTTTTTGAAGCCTTCGGGTTGCTCCATAGAAATCTCCTCCTCTAAATCACCGTGAAGAAATGAGGTTTTCACATTAAGTTGTTCAATCTCAAGGTTCAAACTTGCAGCAATACCAAGAACAACACGAATGGAGGACATTTTCACAACAGATGAAAAAATTTCATCAAAATCAGTACCTTTTTTCTGCCCAAACCCTTTCACCACGAGGCATGCCTTGTACCTCAAATTTTTTCCATCATGTTTCAATCTATAAACCCATTTGTTTTTCAACACTTTCTTACCATTAGGTAATTTCACCAAATCATAAGTGCGGTTTTCAAGTAAGGACTTCATTTCCTCTTGCATAGCCTTAGCTCACTCACCTTTCTTATCATGCTCCACTGCTTCTTGGTAGTTCTCGGGCTTCCCCAGTTTTGTTACCATCACAAATTCATCGGGAGAGTACTTTTTTGATGGTTGCTTATCTCTAACGGATCTTTAGTTGTGGTCGTGGCTCTTGAATTGATTGCTCCTCCTCATTTTCCAACTCAAGTTCACTAGAAATATCAACATTTTCACTAACTTCAAGAGGTGGCTGCACATCCTCCTCATTTTTGCCATATGCTAAAGCTGAAGGAATTGGCTCCCAGTCAATGAGATCACTAGCAATTTCCTCCGATTGCTTATCCTTGCCAAAGTCTTTAATTGTTTGGTCTTTAAGAAAGACAACATCTCTACTCTGAATAATTTTTTTATCAACCTTATCCCACAATCTATAGCCAAATTTCTCATGCTCGTAGCCAAAAAAAATGCATTGTTTTGCTTTGTCATCAAGCTTGGACCTTTCATTTTTTGGAATGTGAACAAATACTTGGTTACCGAAAACCCTCAAGTGATCATAAGTAACATCTTTGTCCAACCAAACTTTTTTCTGGAACATCACCATTCAAAGAAACCAAAGGAGACAAATTAATCAAGTCAACCGCCGTCCTCATTGCCTCCTCCCAAAACGATCTTGGCAATTTAGCATGTATCTCATCCTTTCTACCATAGTGCAGTTCATCCTCTTGACGATTCTATTTTGCTGAGAAGTTTTCTTCATAGTCCTTTGGTGTTTAATGCCTTGGCTACGACAATATTCATCAAACGGCCCAAGAAATTCACCACCGTTGTTGGAATGAACACATTTAACTTCTTCATAGTCTCTCTTTCAACCTTGGCTTGAAAATCTTTAAACACATCTAAAACTTGATTTTTAGTTTTTAATAGGTAAGCCCATAATTTTCTCGAATGATCTCAATAAAAGTAACAAAATAAAGTGTATCACTATGAGATCTAACTTTCAAGGGACCACAAACATCCAAATGAACTAAGTCCAAAATGTTAGATTTTCTTGGAAAAGACTTGAAACGAAATGCAACTTTATTTTGTTTACCGGCCTAGCAATGAACACAAATTTTAAGAAGGGTACCTTTCATACCGGGTAAGAGCTCCTTTTTAGCAAGAATGTGTATCCCTTTTTCATTCGTATGCCCAAATCTTTTATGCCACAATTCAGTGGAGGAGTCATCATCAAGTGTGTTCACAAACCCTTTGCTAATTTTCTCTTTCATCGTATAAAGCAAGCAAGTCTTGTCCCCTTTAGCAACCACAAGAGAACCCTTTGTGAGCTTCCATTTTCCATCACCAAAATGGTTGTTGTAGCCTTCATCATCCAACTTTCCGGTGGAGATCAAATTGAGACAAATATCCGATACATGCCTCACATCTTTGAGCAACAATTTGCACACAACACTTGTTTTCAAGCAAATATTTCCCATGCCAACAAATTTCGACAACCCTTCATCGCCCATTCGAACACACCCACCCAAAGTCTCCTTCATTGTAGGAAGTGACGAAATTGGCTCTTGAAGTGACATGGAAAGAAGCACCAGAATCAATCACCCAATTTGTATCTTGACTAACCAAATTGACACAACTCTCATCACATACAACCATAAGTTCACCATCAAAAGAGACCACAGTTATCTTATCTTGCTTCTTTTCGCCTTGTTTCACATGATTTTCCTCCTTGAATTTGAGTTTTAGGCATTTCCGCTTCATTTGTCCTTTCTTTTTACAATAATGGCATTCTATATCTTGCTTTGAAGGTGATCTTCCCCTCGAACTCCCACGACTTTGATCACGATTGGGGC
>BPLS01004102.1:0-10083 GCA_019656275.1 Rhododendron kiyosumense
TGTTTCATGATAGTATTGTCAATATGATATCAGTATGTTCTTTTTCAGAATTCGTTGGGCAAACCAAACAGTTTTGCACTACGAATATTGAAAAAGCACTTAATATTCAATTGACCTAATTTTTTACTGTAAACCCAAAAAGTCATTTTAAAACAATGAGCGGTTTGGATATCTATGTGAGCCCCACAAAGAATGTATGTGCAAGATAGGTGTATGGCGTCTGTACCCACATTCCTTATAATAAGTGAAGATCAAGAGACAAAAAAAATAAAATTTTGGACCATTCCCAAATCATCCACTGAACTAATCAAGTAATCATCATGCATACAGAAGATTTTCACATAAAAATGTCAGCCTCTCATGACATGTATTGGAAGGTTCTTTATCTACACTCCAATTTCCAATCAGTTTGGGTGCAAAATGATAGAAGAGCATATCGTATTACATTTACATATCATATACAATTACAGTAAACACAAGACAGAGCAAGAAAATCATCACAAAATTCGTGATCCCTAATCACCGGCCAGGGAATCTGACGATTGACTCAATTGAAGAAAAAATCGAACTGATTCCCCACAATTTTGGGGTCAAGGGGCCAAAATACCAACAAGGCAAGTACCTAACTGGGCCAAGTCAAACACTCTTTCATGTCTTTCGCAGGTCACAAAACAACAACGAATAGTCCGATATCCATTTTTATAACAGTAAAAGTTTCCCTTTTTTTATAATTTAGAGCGTCCCAGGTTGCTCTCATCTCGATCAATTTTGGGATAAATCCCACGATTCCCACCGTCAAATATCCTAAGCCAATTAAAATCGAAGGAAAGCCAAAGAAATATAAGAGAAGCTATTTTGTAATTAGCAATTCCAGAATTATTTCCTATGGCTAACTTTAGCTTATAAAAATTTCCATTTTAATTTTTAGAGATTTGTAGTAGTATTGAGTGGTTTCGAACTTGATGATGTAATTGGTAGTGCTTTCGAATTTTGCACCAGGGTTTATTCAATCAACCATAATGTGCCGCCGATCGGTTAGATACCTATCGCACATGGTAGCAATGTTCCTGAAGGCCAAGATGAGGGAGCGATCGGGGTCGCGATTCCGCCAGCGGCCAAGTGAGGATGAAAGGAAGTCAGAAGTAACGCCGTTGGGCTTCGAAATAACCGTGCAGAGGCCGCCGTCGGCGAGGAGAGGGTTGGTGGGGCCACCGACACGGACGGGGTCGTTGTCGCCGGACTCGTTGGCGAAGGTCCGCCACTCCGACGTCTCATCAATCGAGTGCGACTCTAGAACCAGGCCGCACTCTGAGCACACAGTGTCGCCGGCAGAGTGATCGAACACCACCTCCGTCGCCCGCTTACAGTCCGAGCAGTAGACATCAGACATTGTGCGTAATTTGTGTTCCTTACTCTTCGACTTGGATTTATGGAGGTATTTATAGAGGACTAGAGGAGGTCGGTCAGAGGTATTTATCCGGTGCTTCTATGGAACATAGCTTGCTGTGTTGCTTCAACACATATTTTAACCTCGTTCGTTTAAGGTTGGATTTTCGATTCTAATCATTAGTATTTTATTTCTCTTCAATTATTATTTTTATTTTTTTCTCTATGTCTTTTTAATCATTACTTATATTTTTAATCATTACTCGATTTCTCTTTACAATAATTGCCTTCAAATTCAAATTCAAAATCCCAAAACGAATGGAGCCAGATGTGCGAATGCGAATGACAAAACCCAGTCAGAGCTGTGAGATATAAAAATTTACAGAAAATTTGTACACACAGACATTTCATGTACATTGTGCACGGATTTTTGTGGGGCTCACTATGCGTCCCATACAAACGATCTGAACCGTTTATTAAATGTAAAACACTTTTTCAAGGGCTCTTCAGAAAATCAACTATATCTGATACTTATAGATGCTCGATCCAATCATTTTAACTTTTCATTATCCTGAAATCTCAATGAAAAGTTAGATGATTGGATCAAAAACTTATAGGTATCGGATTGAGATGATTTTTGATGAAGACACTTGAAAAAGTGTTTTACATTTAATGAACGATTCGGATTATTTGTATGAGACTTGTGGTGGGCCTCAAAAAAAAATATGTGCACAAACTATGCATGGAGTAAAATTTAATAATCTTAAAATTGAGCCCGAATAGAGCCCAAGTGTTCGAGCTTGAACTCAAATCGTTATTTGACAACTCGAACTCTATTCGAGGACTAATCGATCTTCTAAAAAACGAATCGAGCATATACATATGAGCCAACTTATTTACATGAGCCTAGCTATTGCTAAACTTGACTAGAGAATTTTGATCGGCGCTTCAACATATGTAGACAGTAGTATTTGTATTATAAGGAGGATCATAGGCAACCTTAGTAGTCCATATTAAAATACACCGTTATACAGTACTGTTCGAATTCATTTTTTTATTACCGTAATTTCAAGTGCCTCACTGATGTGGTCCCCACCTTATGAAGCAAATGATCTGTCCACCTAACTTGCTAATCCTTAGCCTAAACACATTGCTCAAAAGGTTAATATCGAATTATGTAGATTATTCTCGAGTTATGCAATAGCTGCTCGGATTTGTTTATATCTTACTTTCATGTCCAGTGCCTCACTAATATGGGACACACCCTAATTGCAAATGTTTGCTGTATCTCGAGAGTTTGTATGTTCTTTTTTGTTTTTTTTGTTTTAGGAGGGGAGTTCGTATGTTCTAAGGAGATCAAATTAACTGAGTTGCAATCATTAATATTTTTGAAATAATGTATATATCAGCTGATTTTTGAATTGCGTTATTGTTTAATTGATAGATTCTTTGGGGGTGACAAAGCGATTGCATATATATGTCCTTTTTGGTAAGGAAATCCATATGCTTTCAAATTTCAAGTGTATGTGAATGATTTTGAAGTTTAGCGATTGGTGGGAAAAAGGAAAACTGAAAACGGAACTACTCTAAATAAACAAGCCTAAACAGGGACAAGCTTTTTACCAATGAGAAGTTTTATCTAACAGGGACAAACTATACTAGCGAACAAAGGGCACTCCTGCCACGGAGCAAACTCAACCCCTCTTTGCCTAACTTCAAGGTCCCTGTGGTGAAACCATCCAACAGTGCTATTTGTACGGTGGCTGACATTATTGATCCACACACTGGGCAATGGGAGATATTCAAAAATTGGCTAATGAAGCACCAGCTGAAGTGGTTAACGCTGTTAAGGAGATCCCAATAACCCATGTTGAGAGAAACGACCAGTTGGTATGGCATTTCAGTCCTAACGGATGTTATTTAGTCAAATCGGGTTATCACATTGCTCACCACCAGCAGCTCAGGGAAGGTGAACAGCTCAAGCCAGGTACCTCCTTTAAACTTGGAAAGGAAGCTTGGAAGGTTTTGTGGAAAATGAAGGTTCCAAACAAAATCAAAAGTTTTTGGTGGCGGACTTGCAAAGATATTTTGGCAACCAAAGAAAACTTGTTTAAAAGGAAGTGTGGTAAAGACAACATGTGCCCAATTTGTAATGGAGCCGTGGAGAGCATGAATCACATGCTGTTTTTTTGCCCTTGGGCTGACTCGGTGTGGTTTGGATGCAACATTAAACCATTTGGGGATTTGGGAGGTAATGCAACGGTTGCCAAATGGGCTACTGACATGGTGGAAAACTGGGAATGAAAGACGCTTCTGAATTCATGAGTAAAGTGGCCACAATTGCTTGGAATATTTGGAAAGGAAGAAACGATTTTGTCTTCAATCGGGTAACAGTTAATCCTCAAAAATCTATTGCCACCATTCTCCATGCTAAGACGGAATGTTATAATGCTCCTGAGATTACTACAATCCTTATGGATAACCCTTCAAACCAGGAGGATCTTCCCACCTGGCGGGTTCTGGACTTTGGAAAATTTAAGGCCAACTGCAATGTGACCATTTCAGCTTCAAAGCATGAAAGTAAAGCATCTGTGGTCCTTCGGAATTGGAAGGGGAAAGTCTTAGAGGGGGCTGCTAATACAGTGACAGCTTGCTCTAGCCTTATGGGTGAGTTACACGCTATTAGAACTGCTTGTGAAGTGCCACTCAGGCTGGGCATGAAAGAAGTGGAAATTGAATTGGATAACAAGCAAGCTATCACTCTCAGTGTGTCAGAGTTGGTCCCTCCATGGAGTGTGAGAGCCCTGGTGATGGATATTCTGCATTTCGCTAAGGAAGGAGCATTCCTTTTCAGTTGGGTGCGGTGGTCTGCCAACAAGGCGGCTCATGAAGTAGGTCTTTAACTTTATGTAATTCTCTTCCGTGTAATTGGGTTTTGAAACCCCCCTCATCTCTTGTATCAGTTTTGAACTTGGACTTTAATGACAGCCCTTGAAACATTTTTTGCGGATAAAAAGAAAAAGATAGGGCTCTCAAAATGAAACGATAGTCTTTTGAGAATGAATTCTGACCAGCGTCGGCGGACAAGGGGGTTTTCCGCCACCCCCTAGTGTGCCCCCACTGCACATTTTTTTGGATAATTCGAACCGTGCATCTTGTAGGACCCGCAAAATAATGTATCCACGCAAAAAAATCAACTTGTCCATACATTGATATGTGTATCAAAAATTGAGTTTCAGACAAATATGGACGGCATAGATCTGTCAACTATTTTTTAAATTAAACTGTTCACCGCCTTCCATTCTTTCGACTTAAACTCAACTTTTGACATATCTATCGATGTCTGAACAAGCTAATTTTTCATGTGATATTTTGCGGGCCCTATATGATGAACGGTTCGGATTACCCAAAAAACACCACGAAAGAGGCCCACAGGGGTGGCGGAAAACCCCTCTTTTCCTCCGCCTCTAGAAAGAATGTTTTCTCTATTCTTTTTGTTACATACCAGAACTCGGAAAGATAAACGGTAAAAGAAGAAGATCTAATGCCGAAAATTCTGCTGCTTTTTTCCAGTTTATTGCAAATCCTACTGCTTTACTTGTAAATCAATGACCTATGAAAGCTCAGTTATAATGTGAAGCCTATGAAAGCTCAGTTATAATGTGAAGCCTGTCCATGGAGAGGAAAATTGACTGCTTCAAACAGTTCCCACTACTTCATACATCTCCGATTTTATATGTTTGAAAAGCTTCCCCAGCAGCTGTAACTGCTTGCTTGTTTAGACCGAGATTGGAGCGAAAGAGCCTGTAAAGATTTTATGAACATTTATTAGTGTCAAGTGGCATAAATACAGTCAAGTATAGCGGATAGTAAGGTAAACTATGCCAGTAAGAGCCAGAAATAAAAGACTTGTTCTTCACACCCATAAGTAAACCACAGAAATGTACCAGAAACCAAAGTGCATGGACTAGATTCAGTTTGGGTCACCATAACATAAACCAAGGTTGAATCTATACTCATTCATTTTTTATTGTCTGGGCTTCAGTGGTTTAATTATGGGTATACAGACTACATGTTTTCAAAACTTCTAAGTTCTCATTTCAATCCTCACCAGAGCATATGAAGCATTGATGGTACCCATCTCCACTGAATGACACATCCCATACTCTTGTAGCACACATATTTTTGCACGGCCAATTTCCTTCAGTGTCACTCCATTGGCAACAGAGCAGATCTCTATAGATGAAATCATAGGATCAAGCAAAGTTCATTCGAAAAAAGGGATAAGTCAGGAAGCATCCATATGTTAGAAAAATCTAGGTCGTACCCTTAGCAGTCTGTGGACTATCTTCTAGCCGACAAGCAATGTATAGGCAAGCAGCCAGAATAGCATCCTGATTCCTTCGCTTGTTATAGATTTGCTCTGTCTTCTTTAATATTTCACAGGCACGGCCCTTCAGGAAAGATCACAGAGCAGTATTATGAAAAAAATGTAGCCGCCATTTTTTCAGTCCTCCAGTAACTAGGATTCCCTAATTAGCATATCTACTGATAGAGAACACTTCCTTCTCCGTCTTTGTAAATTAAATAGTCATACAACTCAACTCAATTCTTCGAATGAAAAACCCGCAAAGCAATGCATTTGATCACAAAAGGTAATAAATTCAAATACTAGTTTATCAAACAGAAATGAAACATCTTGTTTTGACCATTTTCAGCACATCACAATCACAACTGAAAACTATCGAGAGTTAGCAATTCCATATCAATCCAATCACTACTTTACAGTGTCGTATTCAAGGAGTTCATCAATCAACTAAGTTGTTTTAGATTCAGACAACCAGAATAGTTCATCAGTTTATCTACCAACCAAGATTAAGCACCAGCAGCTCCCACTTCTTTTTGATAAAATCGAAAGAAAAAAGTTATGACTCAAGAGGACTCTAAAACTGTGGGCAAATATTCGTGTACCCAAAAGCTGCAGAGTCAGGTCTCCATTTCATTTAGTGTAGCATAAAGTTTCTCTCTTATTTCTGTTTCCGAACTTCCTAGGTCCAAAGGAAAACTAAGGAAGCTAATCTATGTAAAACCATACCAAATTAGTCTAGTAAGACAAGACAACATAATATTAGTGTTCATAAAGTTGCACAACTTAAATAAATAAAACCATCCATATAGGAAACCATAAACAGATGATGTTCACACAAACTTCAGAATCATTGCAGAATGCAGAGGTAAGAAGGTAGTGCCTTAAATGAAGTATAGTTTGTATAAATATCTGCAAATGCAATTGCTCACATGTGCACACCAAAGTTCTCAATTGCCAAATACAGAAGCATTAATGGACAACAAGTAGCATATCTTAATTCTTGCAACCAAGCCCAACCTGAAAGGATATAAGCAGAATTAGCTTCATGCTCACAAATATCATATATCAGGGTGAGAATCAAAGAGGTTGAGTGTGCCGGAGAGGGAAGAATGAAGAGAAATGTAAAACTTGTAAGAAAAATGAATAGGCGGTAGTGCTAGAATTTTAAGATGCACTCTATGTAGCTCAAAAACAAAAGTTGGAACCAAAAAAGCAACAAAATTAACAAGCTGAAATATAACATTAAAACATCTTTATGTTGTCTAAAAGGGTAATGCAGGCACTAACAACTCAAGTCTTCTCGAGCACAGGGCACAAGTCTTCTGTTTACTACAGAAGTTCGCGAGAGATACAAGGTCAGCAACCTTCACTTTTTTTGTGTGAAGTGCTAAGCTCCTCCAAATTATACATACCCATATGATTGATTCCAGTGATGCAACTTCAACAAAATTATCAATCTATTCCAACAAAATAACTTCTTTCAGGTCTTGAGCTATAAAATCCATATCTTTTCAATTATTCTACTGTATACAATTACTGCATGCTATGTTTTCAAAGGCGTCTTTTGGGCTTGCCTTGGGGCGTTGGGGCGGTGAGGCAATACCAAAATGTCTCAGGGCGTGAAAATTTAGGCACTTGCCTAATTTCCTTAGGCACACCGAGGCATACGCCTCAGTTGCCTTTTTCGCCCCGATAGGTGAGGCGTAAGCCTCAAAAGAGAAATTTTCCTAATCTAATTTTGGTAATTTCGTAATTCAAACCCCCACCACCCCCCTCTCTCTCTCTCTCTCTGTGCTGCCTTGTTGAAGTCGATCATCATCTACAGTCGTGCTCTATTTTTCTTTACACAATTGTGCTTTGTTTTCCTTTACTAAATGACAAATTGATGTGCTCTGTTAATAACTAATAAAGTGATAAGTTAATATGTTAAAAAGTTAATAACTAATAAAGTGATGTTATAGGGTTTCTCTAATAGTTATTAACTGATCAGGTAACTCATTAACTGATATAAGAAAATGGGGATCAAAGGCATGCTCTGGTAAAGTGCACATCATATCTACGTACAAGCATCATCTATCAATAAAAATTCCAAGTTTGCCATTATGTTTCAAGCTAATGCCGGCATCTATTTTTAACAATTAGATTTAGCATGAACCACTGTATCGTCCATTATATCTTTGTCCAGAAATCATTCAATTGGTTCACAAACGAATCTAAAAATAAAAAAGGCAGCAAAATCACGCTTAATAGAACTCCATTCTGTACAATTAACTTCAAACACAGCATAAATAAGATATAACAAAACTTATGGGGTGTGAAAACTTAGCACTCCAAGAAAGTCTGACAAATGTTCACATAAAGTTGGAATCTGGAGTAAATTTCTTAGAATATTAACATAATACGTTGGGTATATTTGAAAATTGTAAGGGTATTAACATAATTCTACAAAATCAAGCGGGGCTGTATATCAGTCCGCCCATGCCCATAACTGTAATTTTTCCCATAATTGACCGCAACACAATAATACTTAAGTAATTAACTTCAACATTCATTACTAAGAACAAGAGATTGTTATAATATGAAGTATCTACAAGCACAAATCAAACATACCGACAGCCTAATCTTTCATGAAGCATCTACAAGAGCAAATCGCAAGAAGGGAGAGAGAGAATAAACATACGGCTTGATTTTTCACCGAGGGTCCAGGGTAGTTCTATGGGGCACTATAATAATCGATGTAAATCTAGGAACATGTAGCGCGGTTTCTTCTTGCATACGCCCTAGCATGACCATTGGGAATATTAAATATTTAAATGATGTGTGTATGTACGAACGAATGTATATGCGGACGGAATACTACCTATCGCACATGGTAGCGATGATCTTGAAGCCCGAGATGAGCGATTGGTCAGGGTCGCAGCAGCGATTCTGCAATCGGACGGGTCCGCACTCCAAGCACGCGGTGTCACAGGCTGCGTGGTCGAACACCACCTCCGTCGCCCGCTTACAGTCCGAGCCGAGCAGTAGACTCGGACATCAGCCATTGATGATGATCGTAGGGTTTTGTATTGTGGTGTGCATTTGTATGTCTCTTCGGTTTTGATTTGTTGACATATTTATAGAGGAGGACAGGAGGTCGGTCTGAGTAGGAAAAATTATCCGGTGCTTTTTTGGCACATAGCTTGCTTTGCTACTTCAACCCTTTTTTTGTTTTTTGTACAAAACTGCTTCAACACATGTATAGTTGAGCGAATGAGTACACGGAGACCGAGCTTTTGGATGTTTGAGCTAGGAATATTAAAAATTTAGTAAGCTCAAAATCGAGCTCGGCTCAAGCTCGAATAAAGCTCAAATACTCGATCTCGAGCTCAATTATTATTTGATTGACTATTGGAATTCGGTTCGAGGACTAATCGATCTTTAAAAAAAAAAAAAGAGTCGAGCATATACATACGAGCCAACTTATTTACATGAGCCGAGCTATAGCTAAACTTGACAAGAGAAATTTGATCGCCTATACGACATATGAAGACGGTAGAATTTGTACCTTTGTAGTCCATAATAAAATTTGAGCCTTGGATTAATTAGTAAGTACCTAAAGAGAGGTAAATATCATTAGCATGACTTTCTTCCTGTTCAAGCACGGGTTATTTTCTACTATTTTTCATAGTGCTCGATATTTTGACCACTTGAAAAGTAAATTCGTAGCATTTAATCTGTGCACACGTGAATCAAAAGTCAAAAACTTCCCTAAACAACTTGAAATCACGAGCCAGCTGATGAGTTCAGGTCTACCATTACCATTAGAATGTCCAGTGACTCATTTGGGCAACTAGTAATGCCTTCATCAACAGACAAGAGACCTCCTAAAAGTAATTTTGCTTTGTTAATTGATAGCATTTTTTGCAAATTTTCATGACACAATGTCAAAGCAATATAAAACCCGAAGTAGGCGAGGCGAATAAATAAAAAATAAGGATGCTCAGTTAAAATGGACTTGGATCCACGGAGGCGAATTCTAGGAACTCCTGATGATCTAGTAGCATTGCCATCTCAGGTTCATCCAGTGTTATCCATGCTTCCATCCCGTCTCCCTCTCTTGTCTCCAGAATATGGACCAAATTCATGAACATCGATCCTGTTATCTTGTGACTACTAACCCAGATGGGTTTTCCCCACCCGAAATCAGTTTCATAGATTCCGAATCTGGACCAACTGGTGAACCCGTAATAATCCACTAGACCCTTGGAGCATAATGCAGCCATCTCTTCCACATTCTTAGAAATTATGGACAACCCATCACCAGTTTGTAGTTTTCTAACGAAATC